>LNAC01000138.1:2704185-2775907 GCA_002007465.1 Ailurus styani | reverse complement strand
ATGACAAGAAGTTCTGATGAAGTATATGAGTGAGCCTCTTAAAAAGACCATAAAATATGGATATTCATGTCCCATTTAATCTTCTAGAGAAGGCTTCCACTTCAGAGGAAGTTCTCAATAATAAGATGCACAACATTATCTGTCCTATAGCTGTTAGTCTCTTTTCAGTTAATCCAAGTGTTTGCTCAATGGGAAAGATATTAGTAGGCCAGAATGACACAAGGGAAGACTATGCCTAGGTTTGACAACATGAACTTCTCATCATAGTCAATATGGTTATGGCCAACCAGCTTAACGATAGCAGAAGACAACACAAAGCCATTCATATGGCACAATCTTGACTAACTGGTATGATGTTGATTCTACTGGACTCCTTTTATCACTATGGGGAAATATGTTTTCTTGCAGGAAGAAACATATCTGGAAGCTGTCTTCTCTGGTCACAATTCTGTCAGCACTGCAACTTGTAGGCTTACACAAGCCTTATTTACCTTGGATTTCTACATAATCTTACCTCAGACAAAGGGAAGTAATTTGTAACGAAAGAAATGTGTCCATGGGCTCACCCAAAAAATCCACCAGTCTCAACATCTAGAAGCAGTAGACTTGATAGAATGAAATAATCTGCTAAAGGCTGCTAAAGCATCTTTTGGGAGACAAAATCTTGTGGATTTGGGATGATGTCCCACTGGATGTTACAGACCTTACACCAATATCCAATGCTTGATTCATCTCTCCTACAGACAGAATGCACAGGTCTAGAAACTCAGAGTGGCCTCTTGCAGCAAATAGATAGAAGTGCACTAGTTTCCACAGAAGAAATGCTTCCACTAGACAACACAATCTCTGTTAAATTGGAAACTGAGTATCCCCTCTGGCCATCATAAGCTCCTCAAGCCATTAAACTCACTGGCAGAGAAAGGGACTACAATAATGGTAGAGGTGACTGATGTTATTTAACAATAGGAAATCAAATTGCTGCCAGAATGGAAGCAAGAAGAACTATTTCTGGAACCTAGAGGTTTCTCTAGATTGCCTCGCTTCTGTAAAAGGCCAGGTAATGGAATAATGAATCAATCCAATCAAGGCAGAAGCAATCAAAGGCCCATACGACAGGATCATATCACCAGGTAAAGACTACTTCAGCCCACTCCTGACAGAGCTTAGAATACACACTGAATGGATGTAGCTAAAAGAACATATAATTGTCATTTAAGGTCTCATGAGAAGTTACATAAGTCATGGGACTATGGCTGCTATATTTTATGTCAATTAAGAATTTCTTCCCCCACTTTTTTTCTAGATTATCTTATATAAAAGAGCACTGAGGTTTGCTAATATTTTAGATTTTGTTTGGGAATACGACTAAGCTGACATTAATTCATGAGGCTATGGTAGGTAATGAGATTCATGTATCCCTTGTATTGAGACACGTATTTTTCCTTTGGAAAAGAAAAGATGCTGAGAATAAAAAGCAGAATGCAGGAAATTTTCAGTTTGTTCCTGCAGAGCCACACTCCAGTGGCTTTCTCAAACTAAGCCGGAGGAGGCTGGCCTGTATGGACTACATTTGTGCACTTCCTTCTCTGGTGCCCCGACTGGATCTGGCCAATAGGAGGAACTAGTGAGTGTTTGGAGGGTGGCAAAAAATGAAGTCAAGATATCTACTACCTTGGTTCTTCCTTGGGTAGTGACCATCACATCTCCCCAGTCCAAAGGCTACAGTCACTTTCAGATGGCCCTCTGCAAAAGGCGTTTTTTATGAGTTCATATAATTGCTTCTTCCCTTTCCATTTAAGGTCTAGGGGTCATGATGACTTAACCCCTGATTACTAGCCCAGTGTACAACCAAACATTCCTTGTTGCTTTATCTAAACTCTGTTGACTACTGTGTGAATAGTTCTTGTATTATACTTCCCTTGGCTACTTGCTTGAAGTATGCTGTTTCCTGCTGATAAAAAATTTTAGAAAGGTATGTGAGAACTATAGTGGATACCCCACTTACATGATAAAGTTTACAGTTAAATGACTCGAACAAGCACTTTACCCATCATTTTTTCTGTATTCAATTCTACTTTTCTTCTCTTCTCTCTTTTTTTTTTCTTAAGATTTTATTTATTTATTTATTTGACGGAGAGAGACACCGTGAGAGAGGGAACACAAGCATGGGGAACGGGAGACAAAGAAGCAGACTCCCTGCCAAGCAGGGAGCCCGATGCTGGGCTCATCCCAGGACCCTGGGATAATGACCTGAGCCAAAGGTGGACGCTTAACGACTGAGCCACCCAGGCGCCCCTCAATTCTACTTTTCAATTTAACTCCCTAATATGATTTCCTAAAAGTCAACATTTTGGGGGGTCATATTCTTCAACCAATTAAAATATATATGACTACATATCTGTAATATATTATGATTATTTGCTGATGATTAACAGAGATATTATAACAAACTAAAAATAGAAAATTTAAAGTAGGGTAAAAAGTAAAGAACAATTCTAATATTTTCTTTTTCCACTCCAATAAAGTATCTTATGCATCCTTGGGGTGCATATGGTACATTCTGGAAATCACTGTCAATAAATCAATCA
This sequence comes from Ailurus styani, assembly GCA_002007465.1. Lineage (NCBI taxonomy): Eukaryota > Metazoa > Chordata > Mammalia > Carnivora > Ailuridae > Ailurus > Ailurus styani. The sequence goes on along the minus strand of LNAC01000138.1, from coordinate 2,773,319 downwards.
TAACATGCATTCCTTCTTGTCTCAAGACATCTTGCCATCAAAAATATTTGTTTGTTGACATTGTTGGTTGGTTGGCTGTTATACAGATACTATTTCATTTCGGTATTCACCTCTTGATGGTGAGCATGGGTTTGACCTTCTTACTGATTATCCTTAATGGCATAATATCAAGAAAAGGAGGAAGTTAATGGATAGGATTTCTTAGGGCAAAATATGGATTAGGTTCGAGTAGCAGATATGCTTTGTTATCTTTTGTGATAATAACATTGCCACATTTCATGAAACAAGGTATGTTAAAGTATTGTACATACGTGTGTATTCTGATGTGGGGTGGTAAAGTGGGGTTGGTCAGAATACAAAAACTGGAAAAGGAAGTCTAGAATGGTGGGACACAGAGTGGATTCATGAAATTACAATTTGCTTGTTTTATTCTAAATATTAAGCAGAATGTATTCCTTCAAGTCAGGTTAAAATACTGCCAGTTTCTATGACACTAAAAACATCATGAGGTTAATGAGGGTTTGTAAGGTTTACATTTCTGAATGATCAGATATAATCCTGAAAGAAAGCTTGCATATTTCATCAGTAAACTTATAAAAATGAAATTATATTAGTTCTTCAACTTAGCTGTCCTGTAATGGACTCAGATTTCCTATTACTTAAATGGTTACTTGATCTTTAAATCAAATCCTTTTCAGCAGCTCCAGCAATGATTTCAGGCTATCAAAATAAAATGATGTAAATTTGCTACAAGGGGAAATGTAACATTTTGATAATTATTTTTTCACAGAGAAAATTTCTACTGGAAGAAAAAAAAAGTCTAATGTTCTACCCAAACTAAAAGCTAACCTCAGCCATCACATATCTAAGCACTACCTGCCTCCTACCGTCACCCCTTATGTTTATGTTTTGGGCATTCCAACATTTTATTGGCCATCTGTATAAACCAGCTGCTGATCTTTGTATTTATTCGCAGTTGTTATAAATCTTATTGTTTAACATTAATTTATACTGAGTTTTGAATTTTCTGTTGCCTCTAGGCATTTTTTGTTAGTTAATAACAAAAGCAACCAGGATACTAATAATGTGCTATAATAAAGGATGACTTTATATAACAGTCAAAAAATTAAATTGAATATGCTAGCTGAATAACGTAAATATGTCATTAAAATTTCAGAAATCCATCATATACATATACCTTTGCCCTTTTAAAAGTATCCAGATATCCCAGAAACTTAACCATTCAAAACATCCAAGACCTAAGTCAATACTCATTTAATAAGCATTTACTGTCTGTGCCAAAAGACTTGTGATAATTCTAAAATTTAAATGTTGTCATAAAAACCAAGATGCTCAACCATCAATAAGGTACATATTTAAATGAAAACAATCTTTCTTTAAACTCATCAGAACTACATGAAATATTGTCAAATATACTCTGGCTTTTATTATCTAAACCATGTTTTTGTTTTGTTTTGTTTTTTAAACAGAATTTTGGTTACATCTTAAGGTTAAAGGCATACCATTGGTACTTACTCACCTAGACAAGCTATGGATTAACTTAGTGAACCAATATAAAATAACAGTCTTTTAAGGCTGAGGATAAGCAACAACCTCTTCCTCCTTCTTTCTTTATAGTTTCCTCTTAAAAATCCTTAATTAACATTCTACCTGACTGTATAAGTACGTATATGTACATATGTACGCATATATATGCTTATATTTATGCAAAAAATTATATAAACACACACACAAACATAGGTAGTTTTTAAGGTAATATTTAAAATACCTACTGATACTACCTTTTTCTTTCATACTTGATGATCTTCACCTTTTCATAACTACGTATGAAACTGTTTAATTTTCATTATGTATGCATTAATAATTTAAGCCCCGTACTACTTAAAACCTATCATGATAGGTTAAGATTTATTTATACTGATTATGCACTCGAATTTGATTTCCAAGGTAACTATGCACCTTTTGAGGAATTCTTTTTTAATTTATTTTAATCTGAAGAAAAAAGCAGTTTACTCTGGCATAGTTGCCTGCCGAGGTTTTAGTAATAGATCTGGCTGTCTATAGGAATGAGCAGTAGTAGTCACTCCAGGAAACAGCTTTAAAATCTCTTTATATTAGGGGTTTTGTCATCCAATAGGTAATTCCACTGCAATTTATGGTTAATAGCTCTTTATTCATGCTACTGGGAAGGGACAACTAATTTAATATCTATCATTATATTGTTATATTTTCAGTTACTTTATTATGTTTACTCTTCTGCATCGCCGAACTAATTTGAATTATCTTCTTTCTTATTTTATAGCACATCAAGATAAAAATACTCCAGTGATTTCAAAATGAGTTTTTTTTAAGTGCAGCTATAAGATGAGTGTTCTTTTAGAAGTGACCTTTCAGATTGCTTATTGATCATATGTTAGTTCATCTTCCATTGTAGCATAGCAAAAACGTTTCACTACCCCTTAGAATTTGTTTCCTTCCAGCTCTATTTCTTCACTCTGGCCCCATTTTTCCTACGTACTGTCCTATTTCATGAACTCTCCAATGAGAGACCAGTTGGGTGAAAAGACTGACAGGTACATGCATGGCCATATTGACTTGCATTCATCAAAACCCACCCCCCCTGCATATCTCCTCAAATTATACACTCACAATACCTCAAGATTGGAAATTTAGGTGTTTTGACTGAATGTCCAAAAGTGCTTTGAACAGAGAAGTGCTTAGAGCCAGAGTATCTCTTTTTGCATTAGCTTTTTACAAAATAAAGTTGAGTTTAGTGTGCAAATCAGCCATGCAAATCATCCATGATCTTACCAATAGTTTATGACAATTTAAAGAGTAAAAGTATTTGTCTCAGAAAAAACAGACTGTTGGGGGAATAGAAAAGGTAGAGTAATGCAGTAAAGTTTCTTTTCATATTAAGTATCACACCAAACTAAACAGAATCACACGATAGCAGCAACTTGCTATTCCCTTGCCTATTAACTGATGTAATTTCGTTCACTTATTGAAAAGTAGTCAGGGATCCTCAGCTTAAGATGTTGAAGAAGGAACATTATCTCTCTTGTAACAAAGCATCTGGGACCATTATGTAAAGTCATTCTGTTCATATAAAAAGATATTCCTAAGACTTTAAAGCAAGCTGTACCTGGAGGTCCAAGGCAGAATTAAAAGTTTAGTTTTCACGGTAATCATTTCAGGAAACTCCGTTCATACTGGTCATCTTTTAACCATACAGAATAGGAAAAAGGAAGTGAGGAAGATGAAACCAAACTTTGTCAAGTTTAACTGTGTAAGGTTCAGATGCATTCTTCATAGAATACAACTAAGGAATTCCTTGAACAAAAATTTGTTCTCCTTAGAGTTTTTCCATTTCCTCCCAGTTTTTTCCTCAACTAATGTAAATTATTGCCATCTTCTCTTTGTCCTGTCAGATGCCAATGACTTATCAAGGCATTTTGTAGCCTTTTCTCCTACCTGCAAATTATCTACTTCATGCAGATTTCATTTTTCAAGTTTGGGACAGTATTCATGAAACAATTTCAAATTCTATTCTCATGTGTGTTACATGTTTAGTTTTAATTGTTCAGATGTAATTGGGTGTTTTATAAGTATTGGACATGATGAATTGTCTCTTCATGTTCATGCCAATTCAATTCAACAAGCATTTATTTTCTTCTATATGCCAGCTTCTATTAGTGATACTTGACATATATCAGTGAACAATAGAAAAAAAAATTCCTACTCTAGTGGTTCTGAGATCTTATAATACACATTCCCTAGTTCTGCTACACCCACCAACAGTTTTCATTTCCTTCTGTTATTCATTCGTATTAATACCACTAGAAAGTTTTCAATGAACACTTGTGCTACTGTCCAGTAAAAACAGTAAGCAAGGGCACCTGGGTGGCTCAGTGGGTTAAAGCCTCTGCCTTCGGCTCAGGTCATGATCTCAGGGTCCTGGGATCGAGGCCCATATCGGGCTTTCTGCTCAGCAGGGAGCCTGCTTCCCCCCCTCTCTCTCTGCCTGCCTCTCTGCCTACTTGTGATCTCTCTCTCTCTCTCTGTCAAATAAATAAATAAAATCTTTAAAAAAAAAAAAGGTAAGCAAAAATAAACAGGTCATACTTAAATTGTGTTCATATGTTAGGTACTGTTCTAAACGTGTTATATATATTAACTCATTTAATCTGCTTAACAAGTATATGGGGTGGACACTATTTATCATCACTCTAATTTTATGGAAGTGGAAACACAAAAATACGAAAAGCCTACATAACTTCCATGCTTGTCCAGTTAATGAGCGAAGCCCTGATCAAACCCAGGCAGCATAAGCTCAGATTTCATGCTATTTAGACACAAACACACGTATCTCTATCTGTTCAAAATCCCTCCAGAAAAGTTTATGTAGCATTTCTTTTAATGTGGTTACTTTAATTATCTGTTCCATAGTAATTCAAAACTCAGTTCACAATCTCTGATCTAGCTGAAATTATATTTAAAGTCAATTTAAAGACATCAAATTCCACTCAATAAGTCTCAGAACACAGTAATTTTTCCCATTCTTAATCAATTTAACTTAATCTTATGGTTACTGATTTAAAATTTCCTCTTTAATTTTGAACTGATCAATCTTCATGTTAATTCAGAGAATTCATATCTGTAAAAAATAATTAAATTTTCCTAAGTGAGAGATATATTTTATTAACAGAATAATGTATATATTTTACTATTCCCTAATATCACGATTTCTCTGGGTTGTGACAAAATATAGGCTATCTACATTTCCAAATATTTAGTTCTGGACAAAATGATTCTAATAATAGTATAATTATTTCTGCAGGCAATACAGAGTATCTTTAGATAGTGAATTTATTTGCATATTGTTCATTGGATACAGACCTATAACAAAATATAAAAGAACAAACTTTACTGCATCAAATTAAGTAAAGCAATTTAATACATAATGACAAATGTACCTGGTTCTTATTCTGGATCCATTGTTCCAGGTTGTGGGCATATTCCTCCTGGCTAGAAACTTGCAAATGGTGGATAGGTCTTTTTTTTTTTATCACACCCATATAATTATTAGATATATAGCTTCATTATCTGGCATATAAATGATATTGCCCTTCTCTGGATGATTAACTATCTCTTAAGATAATTAAGCAGATTCTAATTATGCCCATCTTCAAGTAAGAGAGAGAGAAAGAGAAGGAAATCCAGATATGTCACTAATTTTAAGGTTAATTACTGGCCCTCATAGTTAAATTATATTTCTCAAGACTAACTTTAATGATGTATTAAATATAATACACTCATGTGTGCAGTTCAATTTTTTACAAATGTATATATGTTTAACCACCATTTCAGTCAAAAAGCAGACTATCCATTACTCTCCAAGTCCCCATGTTTGTTTCCAGTCACACAACTGCTCAGACTTGTTCATATATTTTTTGTCACTATAGTCCCGATTTGTTTTTACAGCATTTGTATGAAAAAAATGATATAGTATGTATCCTTTTGTGCCTGACTTATTTCTCTCAGTATATCAAGATTCATCTATATTACTGAATATATCAGTAGCCATTTTTCTTGAGCAAACCCCTAGAAATGAAATTGCTGGATGGCATGGTAAGTATATTTTCAACTTTATAAGAAATTGCAAACCTTCCTCTAAATCATATTCCTACCAGCAATGTGTGACAGATCTGGTTGCTCCACATCCTTGCCACTACTAGATATTGCCATCCATTCTGATTTGGACCTAAAAATGGATTCATAGTGATATCTCATTATGGTTTTTTTAAGAGTAAGAGCATTTTATTTAATAGTTTTCTATAGATTTATAACTTGTAAATATTTAGACAAATGATATGGTGTCTATCTTTGTTATCTTGATCTCCATCTGACAAATGTTTGGAGGTGAGCCTATACTAAGGGATCCTACGGGCACTAATAGGCAAACAGTTACTTTTGATCCCCTACACTGTTCTCGAGAGGACTTTATAGAAACACACCTTGGGGTCCCTGGGTGAATCAATCCAACTGACTCTTGCATTTTGGCTCAAGTCATCTTCTCATGAGTTGTGAGAAAAGCCAGCACTGAGCTTCACACTCAGAATGGAGTCTGCTTAAGGATTCTCTCCCTCTGCCCCTCCCACTGCCCACTGCTTGCTCACTTGCTCTCTCTCAAATAAATAAATCTTTAAAAAAAGAAAAAGGAATACAGCTGATGTCAACATGGCAGAAATTCTTTCTCTAGGTTGACATTATAGATGCTGACCTATGCATCTCTGTGTGTCAGTTAATCATGGTCCCATTTCTAATCTTTTTTGATAGCAGAAGTTTCTAAGGATGTCCTCTCTATTTCTCATGGTCCTTACTTATAACAACAGATCTTTTCTTATAGAACAATATCAAATACTGATATATATTTCTTTTCTGATACACTTCCTTTCTTTATATAGATCCAAGTTTTTGGCATGTTATCATGCTCCTTTAAAAGAACTTTCAAAATTTCATATAGTACAGTCTACAAGCAATAAATTTCCTCAATTTTTGTTTGGGAAAATATTTATGTCTCTTTCACTATTGAAAGACAATTTCATTCCATATAGAATTCTACATTGTTAGTGGTTTTGTTTTTCTTTTTAATACATTAATGATTTGACTCCATTATCTTCTCTTTTGCATGGATTCTGATGAGCAGCTGGCTTTAATTATTGTCATTCCTCTGTTGGTAAGGTCCCTCCCCTCTGGCTGCCCTCAAGGTTTCCATTTGTCTTTAGTTTTCTGCAATTTTAATAGGAATTGCCTAGGTGTGTGGTTTTGATACTAATCTCATTTGTGTTTTCTGAGCTTCTGGGATCTTGATTTGAGGAAATAAATAATTATGTCTTCAAATATTTCATCTGCTCATTTTCCCTTTCTTCTCCTTTTATTATCCCAATTACATGAATATACATTTTACTTTGTCCCATTGTCTTGGGTGTTGTGTTGTGTTGTGTTTTGTTTTCTTCTCCAGTCTTTATCCTCTTTGCATTTCAGTCTGGATAACTTCTGCTACCTTATGTTCAAGTTTGCCGCTTCTTTCCTTGGTTATGTTAAATCTGCTATGAGCACATTGTGTGTATTCTTCCTTTTTATTACTATGCTTTTAATTTCTGATATTTTCTTTTAATTTTTTTCTCATAGTTTCCATATCTCTACTGACATTGTCAATCTGGTGTTGCATGTTGCCTACCTTTTCCATTAGAGTTTAACATATTAAAACTATTAAACATATTAAAATTAACATATTAAACATATTAAAATCATTTTAAACTCCACATCTGATACTTTCACCACCTGAACAATATCTAAGTCTAATTCTGATAATGACTATGTTGCTTCACATTCTGTTTTATATTGCTTTTTGGCATGCCTTGTAATTTTTCCTTGAAAGGGAAATTTGCACAGGGCAATAGATACTGAAGTATATAGGCCTTTACTGTGAAAATTCATGATAATCTGGCTAAGAGTTGGGTTGTTTGATTTTTATCCTATTCCATTAAAGCTATATATATTAATATAATTTTGATGCATTAAACTTCATCCTTATTAAGATTATTTTTGACAAATGTTGACAGCATATAATTGCCATCAAATCAAAATATAGACTATTTCCAGACCAATAAGTTTCATTGTAATCATTTGCATACAATCTGCTCCTCATACTTCCAGCCCCTAATAATCACTGTAACTGTCTTATGTTCCTATAATTTTTGTTCTGTCCTACAATTTCTTATTCGTAGAATCTCGTATCATTCAGCTTCCTGGGTTTCTGTGTCCTGTGTCTTGCTTCTTTTACTTAGCATGATGTTTTTGAGATTCAGTCATGTTCTTCTGTGCATCAATTTGTTCCCTTTTTATTAAGTAGTATTTCTCAGTAAATATGTACCCAAATTTGTTTAATCCATTCACCAGTAATGGGAATTTGACTGCTTCCAATTGTTGCATGTTACAAATAAAGCATCTTTGAACATTTGTACAGGGATCTTTGTGTGGATGTATTCTCTTTGTTAAATACTGAAGAATTAGACTGGTGAAATATAAGGTAAGTATATGACTAAATTCATAAGAAATTGTCAAACTGTTTTCCAAAGTGTCTGTATCTTTTTCCATCACCATCAGCAATTAATAAGATTTCTAGTTGTTCTGCATTCTAGCCAGAACTTGGTATTTTTAGCCTTTTGGCTTTAGCCATCCTAGTAGATGTGTGTCCTTATTTTGGATTTAATTTGCATTTCCCTAATGCTATGATGTAGAGCATCTGTTTATATGCATATCTGCATCACAATATCTTCTTTGGTGAAGTGTCTAGTCAAATTTTTTGTCCATTTGTTTTACTTGGGTATTCTATTATCGCTATAAGCTATAAGAGTTCTTTATATATTCTGGATAAAATTCATTATAAACTGTATGTTTTGCAAATGTTTTCTGCCACTTTGTGGTATTATTTTTTATTTTAAAAAACAAAATTTATAATTTTTATCAAGTCCAACTTCTCAATGCCTTTTTCCTTTATGATTCATTCATTTTTGTCCTGCCTGAGCAATCTTCACCTACCCTAAGTCACTGAACTTTCTCCTATATTTTCTTCTATAATTTTAATAGTTATACCAATTACATATAGCTCTATACTCCATTTCAAATTAATTTTAAATAAATAAGTATTTAGATTAAGGTTCATATATATGTATATATGGTTTATACATATATCTTCATATGTATAGCCAATTATTTTAGCACCACTTGTGGGAAAGATTATTCTATCTCTACTGAATTACCTTGCCATAGTTCTTTAAAATCAACTGACCAATAACTGTTTGTCTAAAGCAATAAGAGTAACAAGGTACTAGGTGATATAGCACATAGACAAGTGAAATGAAAGAAAGAAATGTCATAAGGCTTAGGATCGAGGAATCGATAATACTCTATTAAAGTTACCTATATTGTATGTGAAGTGGCATAGCATCATTTCAAATTATCCTCAGATTATTTTAAAATGTATGATTAGAGATTTCAACACCTCTCTTTCAATAACTGGTAGATTTAGCAGGCAGAAAATCAAAAGGATATATTTGACCTGAACCTGAAATCAGTAGAACATAGAATCCTATGAATCAACTTAATCTAACTGACATTTATAGAATACTCCATCTAATGACAGCAAGATACACATTCCTCTCAAGCTCACATGGCAGACTTCAGCAAGGTACAAATTCGAAGACATAGAGTGTACCACAAAATTTTTTAAATAATAAAAAGCATGCAAGGTATTTTTTCAGACCACATTGGAATTAAATTAAAAAACAAGATGTATGAAACCTACATGTGGAAAATTGTAAAACTCTGATCAAACAAATCGGACATAAAGGAATAGGAAATACTCCTTCTTTTATGGATTAGAGGACTCAATACTGGTAAAATATCAATCATTCCCAACTTGATCTATAAATCCAAAACAAATTTAATCAAAATCTCAAATACTATGCATTCTACATTTGCAATCTCTCTTATTTATCTACTCCTTTCCAATTGTATAGCTAATTCACTTGATTTGATGATCTACTCAGCAGACAATTATTGATTGTTTCCTATTGGATGCACATATCAGAAAGGAAATGACAGAATTCACTAGCTGTAACTCTCCTAGATGCATCATTTGTCATACTTCTGCTGGTCGGGATCACTTGCTCCTTTAACATTAAGTGACAGGACTGCAACATTAGTTGTATGCATAGAAGGAGAAAGTGAGGACTGAATGCCCTTCAGGAACTAGCAGAGGCTCCAACAGGATTTACCGTGGTTTGTCATTTTTGGTTTCCATAGCTCATCAATTAACCAAGAATTTTCACAAATTCATTCTACAGCTGCATTATACAATATGGTATCCAATAGCCACATGTGGCAATTTTAATTTAAACTGAAATGAAATAAAAATTTAGTCCCTCAGTTGCAACAGTCACATTTCAAGTACTCAAAATTCACATGGGGCTAACGGCTACTGTATCATTGGATGGTGAGAATTTTAAAAAATTTCCATCACTGCAATGAGTTCTAAGAAATAGCACTTTCTAGGTTCTCTATACTAATCTACACAGACTTTCGTTATCCTGTCAAAGTTCCTTATAAATGTCAAAAAATCCAAGTTTTACTGAGATCCTTAAATCTTTTCTTAGCAAAAGTCTAATTCTGAAGAAACTTTCACAGCCTAATAATTGTCGTATAAGTCATATTTAATGAAGATTGGGAGTACTGCCTTATGTGATGAAGGAAGGGTCTTAATGGAATGATGACTAACGGTTCAAATTCAGAATATTTCTGGAGAGCTATTTTAACAATTTGATGATGTTAATGAACTGTGTATACTATCTTCCATGTTAGGTTTATCAAGATAAATACAGAAACAGGCCTTTTCTTAATTCTGATTTATTTATAACATTTTCTTTTAACTAGGATCTGTTGCTGGATAGAAAATTATCTTTTCTTCCCTCCTACCATCATAGCACATCATTCACCTTCACACTATTTCTCATATTTAGTGTCATCCCAAAGATTTTGTGTTATTGTTTGCTTTTGTTTATGTTATTGTTTGCTTTTATTTTATTTCCTTTTATTTTGTGTTATTGTTGCTTTTTGTGTTATTGTTTGCATCTGGCCCACTAGTTTCTGAACTATGTGAAAATGCCATAGGAGAATACCAAAACCTAAACCAGGTTTCCCCATAAAGCCTAACATATAATATTTTGAATGGAGTGAGCACTTAATAAAACTTCACTGAAATAATAAATAACCTAATATTAATTTGAAAAAAAAATTGTGTAATATGGCAAATCCCCTGTGAAAATAAAGACTTCTTAGGGTTGTAAGAAACAAAAGATGTAATCTGCTGTGTGTTTTAAGGCTTTAAAAGGGATTTACTTATTAATTTACTTATTTATTTTCTTACATATTTATTTTGAAGATATGGGATATGTCCTCCCCAAATACCCCATGTTACATTGGGTAGATCTGCTTGATTCTCTGATTCAGTTAACAGCACCATTCGGTTCTCATACTAAGTAAACTATGTCTTGCAATTTAATCTTTATCATTAATAAAAGTACTATTTTAGCCTGCAACTGCTAACATCTTTTCATATTTTTCAATTTTTTTAACTCATATAGGGAAGAAGGTTGCAATTTCTTGATATTCCTCACAGTCCTTGACACCAAGGACTTGATATCTATGCTACTAAGTTTGCATTTATCCTGGAGGCAATAAGAAGTCATTAATAGTATTTGAACCACATGGTATAAGTATAGTATTTTATAACTAATCAGTAGTAGCAAAGGAAATGGTTATTTATGATGAAAATGAGAAGCAAGAATATCAGTGGAGAAAATATTATGAGATAACAAACATTTCTAAGTCTCTAAGTCTCTGTATATGTAAGAGATGAAAAGGCTTTGAGAACCATTTGTGTTGAGACTTTTTCTGTTGTTATTTTTAACTGGGTTTGAGATTACTATAAGCCATTTTAATGTCACTGCCCATAGCCAGTTGGAAAGATGGCATGCTTCTTATGAACTACCTCTGATTCACAAGAAGAGTGACTCTTTCTCCATCTATCAATTATGATAGCTCAATATGTTTTAGAACCAGAAGCCAGAAGGGGAGTGGCATGTACTTAACACCAGGAAGGAGTCAAGGGAGTGGGGGTTAGAGAGATGAAAAACACTATCCAGAACCTGTGATTTTATTTTCCTAGAATATGTTATATAAATTCCATTGGAAGACTTAAAATTCTATTTTGATTTCTTTGTCCAAAGAAAAACCATATTTTAATAAACTTGATGCCTCAAGAATAAATATAATTCTTCCTTACTATATGTACACTAATAATACATAGAGTTGATTCCTGTTCTTAGAACTGCAAGGAGCCTCAAATCATTATCTTGTCTAGTACCATGCTAATAAGAAAACATTATCAACCATGTTTTACAGATATGTTACTTAGAATAAAACCAGTTATTTCAACTTATATATTTTGTGGTTTGTAGGAACTGATAAATGCACTTTGAAAGTGACAATATTCAGGGAAGGTGGGTGGCTCAGTCAGTTGAGCATCTGCCTTTGGCTCAGGTTATGATCCCAGGATCCTGGGATCAAGCCCTGCTCAACAGAGAATCTGCTTCTCCCTCTCCTTCTGTCCCTCCCTCCCCTTCATTCTCTCTCTCTCTCTTTCAAATAAACAAATAAAATCTTAAAAAAAAAAAAGAACAATATTCAAGTTTATAAGGGTTTATGTTTAATTCTTAGCTCTTTTATAAGGTACAAAATCAGAACTATTATATTCAATATTACAAATATTAAAAACAGTGTATTTTAAATTATGTGAATTATTTAATTTCTTATGATTTATTCAGATGATAAATTACCCTATAAATAATTATTTTATTCACTTTTTTAAGTTTAATAAATGCAACATTTTTGGTTATAACCCATGAATAAACAGAACTGAATAAGCAGAATTGCATTCTGTTCAGATATTAAGAAAAACAATTCTTTTTTTCTTTTTTCTTCTTGCAGAGAGCCCACATGCATTATGCATAATGAAAGAGATTTGAGGACAAGAATGAATTGGGGGTGGAATGCAAAAATGCAAAAATTAGCTTATTTTTAGCAATGATTTGAAAGTAAATATTAAATTAAACCTTTTAAAATAGGTTTAAAATAGGATTCTTGACTCTTCTTTGCTCCATAGATCACTTTGATATTCTAGTGAAGCTCTTCCAGTTCTTTTCAGATTAATGTTTTAAACAGATAAAATATATAGGATTACAATAGAAACCAATTCTATTAATATATAATAAAACATCTTTTTAAATGTGTGATACAGTAACATGGGTTCTTCTCTGCTAACACATCATGTAACATGATCTAATAGCAAATCTATTATCTCCAATGTTTATGAAGTAGTGATGAGACTAAATGATACTTAAAGATATTAAAATATCTAGACAATATGCTGACAGAAGAAGGAATCAAAAAGAACAGCCACGGAAATATCACTGCAACATGAAATTGGTTATATATGAACAACATAGGTGAGATTTATTAAGTCCTAGACATTTGCAATAGGAATTCTCACTTCGAAAACATTTCTCACATCCATCAATTATGCATCAGGTAGAGCTGGTAAAAACATTCATCCTCCATATAAAAGTATATTTTTCTATTAAAACAAAAAAAAATCAACTTTTTAAACTGTACCTAGAGTCAATGAAATATGCATAGGTGCTGGGAAATTAACTGATAGGAATAGGAAACATTGCATGGTGACAAATATCCATTACATTATTTTGAACATAAAATTACTTTATCTTTTCTCCTTAATCTAACAAATATATTGGTGTCTTATGGATACAGGTTATGTGAGACAGAGAGTTCTGGAAATGGAAAATACTGAAGATAAAGCCAAGCAAGATAGCTAACTGGGAGAAGAATAGTTTACATTTAAACCAAGAGAATGTGTTAAGTGAATAATATTTTCCTTTTTGGTGAAGTCAGTCTGCCAATTAAATACCGTAGAAAACTACTCAGTGCCAAGTTAAATATTGAAATACATTATTAGGAAACAGGGAGAAAAAGAGAGAGGGAGGAAGGGACAGAAAAACAGACCATTAGAGACAGAGAAATGGAGAGAGAAAGAAAAATTGATTACAAAATTATAATAATATACACCAATTAAAATTAAAAATATTAATTTTTATTTGAACAGAAACTTATTTCCTCAATCAAATAGGTTTTTAGGCAATTTTAAGAAAGAATTACGGCTGGCAAACAATTTTTACATATTTGCTATACTATCACGTCTTAAAACTAATGCCTTATTAATCGCAAGAGCCTAGGGTAATAAAGGATGACAAGAATAGATGGTGAAGCTATGCAGCATTACACCATGACATTGAGAGTACAGCAAATAACCTCACTGGGAACAAGACATCACCCAAATATTCCCTTTCGTGACTGAACTTTTTGCTCTCCTTTTTTGTGACTGCACTACACTTTGCTACCTTGGAAACTGCCTGGTGGCCTAGTTTTATAGGAATTCATCCAGCTGACTTTAATGGGCTGTTGAACAGCACTGAGTTTTACACAAAAGAAACAAGCTTTAAAGACAATAACAATAACTTATCTATACAAAACATGTGCTCAGTTTTAAAGGTACTTTACATTTATGAACTATGAGATAACTCTTCATGCAAGACCTAAATACAATGCAAACACTAAACAGTGGCAGGCTTTACTTGTAGTAAATAGCCACAAATCACCACATCAAAAGATCTGACTTTTACAACATCAACAGGAAGTTCCATTTATTGCCTATATGGTTATATTTACATACTGATTTTATTCAATTCAATAAGCATTTTGTTGCGTTGGGGGGGAGACTAGTATTTAGAACAAGACTACCTGGGTTTGAGTTATGCTCTGTAATATATTAATTGTATAACAAAGTATATGTATATTGGACAAAGATATTCACCATCTTATCATAAATTTTCTCATTTGAAAAACTAGGACAATAACTATCCTGTGAAATGCCTAGAATCCCCATTAGATTCAAATGAAATAATGTCTGGCAAAATGCTTTACACATTACAGGGTTATTTCATAAATGATTTTATGTATTTACATTTATTTAACTATTTTATATTTAATGTAGAATCCCTTCCAAGAAATCTCCTGTAAACTCTTAGTTTGGACTATTATCCTTCTTTGTGGTTATATAGTACCCTGTGCAAATGTTTACAAGAATATTTATATAGCTAATTCATCTTCCTCACAGAACACACACACAGAAACTATATACTATTCATTTTTGTAGTTGGAGAGCAGAGTATATTAGACATGCTCAACAAATACTGCTGAATTGGATTAAGCTAAAATTAAAAACTAAATAATGAGGGATTGCTAAGACGGTCGCAGAGTCGGAGGACCCTACACTTGTTTTGTCTTATGAATATAACTACATAACTATCAGATCATCCTACACACCCCAGAATCAACCTGAAGACTGGTAGAACAAACTCCACAACTAAAGGTAAAAAAGAGGCCACATGAAAGCAGGTAGGAAGTGTGGAGACACAGTTTGAAAGAGAAATGGGTCATGGCCAGTGCGGTGGGGACAGAGCCAAGGTCATGGAGAAGGGTGAGAGATAGACTAACACACAGGGGAGAGCATAGGGAAAGCAAATTCCCATTGCAATTGCTTAGAAAGTGAGAGGGGCTGAATTTCATAAGTTCCTCAAATCTTTGAGGTTTAAAGCTTAGAATTCTAAAGTTCAGTGTGCTGAAGGTCAGTGTCCCCCCCAACTGGGGGGCTATTCTTGGAGAGAAGGCAGGACAAACAGTCCATAGGCCTACAGTGTGGAAACAGCATTCTGAAGAGTGACTCAAGCAACAGGGGGGAGGTTATTTACTCATCTCAGAACTTGTCCCATAGAAGCAACATTCACAAAGAGACCCCTCTGGGAACAAAGAAACTGGCAGTTTCCCTCCCCAACCCCTCAACATAAGCATGGGGCCACCTGCAGGAACCAGAGCTGTGGCAACACTAGCTACCTAACTTGCTTACACCAAGCCCTGCCTCCACATACTCCGAAAGAACCACCCTTCCCAGTAACACTTGCCTCAGTCCAAATGCAGAAGGACCCTTCCCTCAGAAGACTGTCCCAATCCCCTACATGCACTGTGACTCCTGACTCAGGAGTTTTATGGGGTCTCAGTTTTGGTGGTAGTGTTGACAGGTTGCATCTCACAAACACACTACATCACATCTAGTTAAAATGTGCCACCATTTGGTCCAGGGACCAAACACTGCCCACCGCAGGCAAAGAGAACTTTGGCAGTTGACTGGCCTGAAGGACAAAGCAGGCACAACACAATAGCAGAGGACACTCAGCACTAACTGGAGATATTCCTTAAAGTGTCAGGCCCTGGGAACAGGGAACACTACAATGAAAGGCACTACAGGACCTCTTCTTCATAAGGCTATTACCCTAAAGAACAGGAGACACAGGTAACTTTTCAAGCAAAGAGAAAAGCCACAGAGACTTAGAAAAAATGAGAAGGTAGAGGAACTTGTCCCAAATAAAAGAATAGGGCAAAGCCATGGCCAGAGATCTAAGTGAAAAAGAGATAAGTAACATGCCAATAGAGAATTTAAAGAAATGTTCATAAAGATATTTACTGGATGTGAGAAGAGTGGAAGTTATCAGTGAGTCCCTTAACACAGAGATAAAGAACAACAGAACAGAGATACAGGGTTAAATAAATAAAATGAGAAACATGTTTGATGTAACGAAGAGTAGGTTAGAAGAAGCAGAGGAATGAATTAATGACCTTGAAGACAGAGTAATGGAAAATAATCAAGCTGAATAAAAGAGAGAAAAAAGAATTATGCAAAAAGAGAATAGAATTAGGGAAATCAGTGATTCCATCAAACATAATAATATTCATATTATAGCGATCCCAGAAGAAGAAGAGAGAGAAAAGGAGGTAGAAAAATTATCTGAAGAAATAACAGCTGAAAACTTCCCTAATCTGGAGAAGAAAACAACATCCAGGTCCAGGAGGCACAGAGACCCCACAACAAAATCAACAAAAGTAGATCTACACCAACACATATTGTAATTAAAATGGCAAAATGTAGTGATAAAGAAAACATTTTAAACGCAGCAATACAAGGCACACCTGGGTGGCTCAACTGGTTAAGCATCTGACTCCTGGTTTCAGCTCAGCCTGTGATCTCACGGGTCATGTGATCAAGCCCTGCATCAGACTCCCCACTTAGTGGGGTGTCTGCTTGATGATTGTCTCCCTCTCCTCCCTTTCTTTCTCTCTCTCTCTCTGGAATAAATAAATAAATTTTAATAAATAAATAGATATAAAGATAATAAATAAATAAATAAATAAATAAATAAATAAATAAATAAAAGCAGTAATACAAAGAAGACAATTACATACAAGGGAAACCCCATAAAACTATCACCATATTTTTTAGCAGAAACTTTTCAAGCCAGAAGAGAGTGACACGATATATTCAAAGTGCTGAATGGGAAAAATCTGCAGCCAAGAATACTCTATAAACAGCAAAGGTATCACTCAGATTAAAAGGAGAGATACAGAGTTTCCCAGACAAACTAAAGGAGTTCAAGACCTCTAAAGCAGCCCTGTAAGAAATATTAAAGGGGACTCTTTGATTGGAAAGACTAAAAGTGACAGTATAAAAGTATGAACCACAAAAGCACTAAAAATACATACTTCTTAAAAAAAATCAAGGAATCACAAACTAAAAGGACATAAAAATGACACCATATATCTAAAATATGGGGAGAAGAGGAGTAAAGAATGGGTTGAATCTTAAATGACCATCAAGTTAATATACACTGCTATATGGAGAGGATGTTATATACAAACCCACTGGCAACCACAAATTAAAAATCATTAAAAGACACAGAGAGAATATAGATAAAGAAATCCAAATACATCATAAAAGAAAATGAACAAACCATGAAAGAAACAGAAGAATCAGAGACAATCTCCAGAAATAATGAAACAAATAATAAAATGGCAACAAATACATACCTATCAATAATTACTTTGAACATAAATGGACAAAATGCTCCAATCAAAAGACACAGGGAGGAGAAAATTGATTTAAAAAAAACACAAACAAAACAAGACCCATCTTTAAGCTTTCTACAGGAGACTCATTTTAGACCTATAGATACTTACATATTGAAAGTGAGGGGATGGAGGAACATCATGCAAACAGACATCAAAAGAAAGCAAGAGTAGCACTACTTACATCAGACATAAATTTTAAAACAAAGACTCCAACAAGAGACAAAGAAGATACTATATAATAATATGCAGGACAATCCAACAAAGAAGATACAACTATAAATATTTGTGCACCCAAATAAATAGAACAATCAATAACAAACATAAAGGAACTAATGGATACTAAGACAATCAGTGTAGGGGATTTTAACACCTCATCTACATCAGGGACAGATCATCTAATCAGAAAATCAATAAGGAAACAAAGGCTTTGGATGACACATTGGACCAGGTGGATTTAACAGAAATATTTAGAATATTCCACTCTAAAACAGCAGAGTATGCATTTCTTTCAGGGGCACATGGAACATTTTCCAGAACAGATCACATATTAGGCCACAAAACAAGTCTCAACAAATTGATAATAATCAGTCATGCCATGCATCTTTTGTGACCATAACACTATGAAACCAGAAATCAACCACAAAAAAAAATTTTGGAAAGACTACAAATATATGGAGGTTAAATAACATGCTATTGAATAATGAATAGGTCAAGTGAGAAATCAAAGAGGAAATCCAAAAATACAGGGAAACAAATGAAAATAGAACACAACAGTCCAAACCTTTCAAATTTCTCAGTTCCAAATGCAGTTCAAGAGGAAAGTTTATAGCAGTACAGGCCTACCTCAAGAAGCAAGAAAAATCTCCAATAAACAACCTAACCTATTCTAGAGGGAACATACCACAACGAAATAAAGGCCATCTATAAAAAACCCACAACAAACACCATCCTTAGTGGGGAAAAACTGAGAGCTTTCCCCTAAGGTCAGGAATAAGACAAGGATGTCCACTTTCACCACCTTTACTTAACATAGTACTAGGGGTCCTAACCAAAGCAATTAGACAACAAAAAGAAAGAAAAGGTATCCAAATTGGTAAGGAGGAAGTAAAACTTTCACTATTTGCAGATGACATGATACTCTAGACTCCACCAAAACACTACTAGAGCTAATAAATAAATCAATTCAGTAAATTTATGTCACAGGATATAACATCAATGTGTAGAATCTGTTGCATTTCTACACACTAATAATGAAGCAACAGAAAGAAATTAAGAAAATGATCCCATATACAACTGTACCATAAATAATAAACCTAACAAAAGAGGTGAAAGACCTGTATTCTATATAAAACACTCATGAAAGAAACTGAAGAGGACACAAAGAAATGGAAAGACATCCCAAGCTCATGGATTGGAAGAATAACTACTATTAAAATGTCTACACTATACACAACAATCTATAGATTTAATGTATTCCCTATCAAAATACCACAGTATTTTTCACAGAATTACAACAATCCTTAAATTTATACAGAACCACAAAAGACCCATACTGCTAATGCAATTTTGGAAAAGGAAAAACAAAGCTATAGCTATCACAATTCCATAGGTCAAGATATATTAAATGCTGTAGTGATCAAAACAGTATAGTACTGGCACAAAAATAGACACACAGATCAAGAGAACAGAATGAAAAACCCAGAAATAAATGCACAATTATATGGTCAATTAATTTTTGACAAAGCAGGAACAAATATCCAATGAGAAAAAAATCTTTTCAAAAAATGGTTCTGGTAAAACTGGATAGCTACATGCAACAATGAAACTGAACCACTTTCTTTTACCATACATAAAAATAAATTCAAAATGGATTAAAAACCTAAATATGAGACTTGAAACCATACACTATCCTAGAAGAAAGCACAGGAAGTAATTTCTCTGACATTGGTCAAAGAAACATTTTTTTAGATATGTCTCCTGAGGAAAGAGAAAGAAAAGCAAAAGTAAACTATTAGGACTATAATAAAATAAATAAAATAAAAATAAAACTTTTGCACAGCAAAGAAAATCATCAACAAACTAAAAGGCAACCTACTGAGTGAGAGAAGGTATTTGCAAATAACATCTGCTATAGGGTTAGTATCCAAAATATGTAAAGAACTTATACATCTCAGCACCCCCAAAACACATAATTCAATTAAAAATGGGCAGAAGACATAAACAAACATTTCTTCAAAGAAGACATACAGATGGCAAATAGACATATGAAAAGATGTTCAACATCATTTATCATCAGGGACGTGAAAACTAAAAATACAATGAGATATCACCAAATACCTGTCAGAATAGCAAAAATCAAAAACACAATAAGCAATAAATGTTGGTGAGGATGTGGAGAAAAAAGAACCTTCTTGCACTATTGATAGGAATGTAAACTGATGCAGCCACTGCGGAAAACAGTATGAAGCTTCCTCAAAAAGTTGAAAATAGAACCATCCTACAAACCTGTAATTACACTACTGGCTATTTACCCCCAAAATACAAAGATACTAATTTGAAGGGATACATGCACCCTATGATTATAGCAGCATTATCAACAACAGCCAAATTATGGAAAGAGCCCAAATGTCCATCAAAACAAAGGATATGATATGATAAAGGAAAGGATATGATGAAAGGATAAAGAAGATGCCACACACACAAGCGCACATGCATGCACTCATGCAATGGAATATTACTCAGTCCCAAAAAGAATGAAATCTTTCTATTTGCAATGACATGGATGGAATTAGAGAGTATACTATTAAGCAAAACAAGTCAGTCAGTGAAAGACAAATACCATAAATTTCACTCTTATGTGACATTTAAGAAGCAAAACAAATGAGCAATGGGGGAAAAAAAAGAGGCAAACCAAGAAACAGACTCTTAACTACAGAGAACAAACTGATGGTTCCCAGAGTGGAAGTGGGTAGGGGGATGATAAAGTAGGTAAAGGGCACTAAGAAGTGCATTTTTTTGTGATGAGTATCACAAAAAATCACCATATTGTATACCTGAAACTAATATAACACTGTATGTTAACAGTACTGGAATTTAAATTAAAAAAAATAAAAAATGCTTAAGGGCATTAGTTTTTACTATAGATAAGCATATATGATGGTTTCTCTTAATTTCTGCAATCACTGATCTCTTGGTTACAGATATCAGCAAAAAAACCCACAAAAGAAATAGATAAAAGAAAATCCTCTACCCTCAAATAGCTTTACAAAAAATACAGTTTAAAACATATATTCACCATTTACTACCTATGTCACATCTCATTTTCTTTATTCATGTTATTTTATTTCTTCCACAATTGAGATTCTATCAAGACATAAGTAGGACTGAATTATGCTTATTTAAATGGGACAAGAAATCTTCTGAGCCTTCAAGTACCTAAATTTATATTTAAAATTTTGTACTTAGTGCTTTAAAAGTAGACGTGTTGAGCAATCTATTTATTTTTTGAACAAGCACAGGACACAATCTAAATATTCACTGGGGTGTGGTACAGAAACTAGAGTCATTTTTCTCTACATGGAGTCCTTTACACCAAAGAAGAATCATCAGCTGCCGACACCCCACAAGGTTCCCTGTACTCATATTCCATGTCTCTTACCACATACACGTGATATATTTTTCTCATTGAAAATTCAGTGCTCATTCACCTGCCCTCACATAGTTACCATTCTTAGTGTTGATGTTCCTGTGCAACTGTAAGTTTCTCTTCATCTCGATACTGTTAACTAGTCCCTAAGTACATTCCTAGGTATGCTTAAAGCAGCTTTTGATACTAGCAAGAATAATCGTACATTTTAAGTATCTGGCTATCCCAGTGCAATTCCAGTAGTGACAGCTTTTAGTTAATTAAGTTAATTGGAGAAGATATTTTCAGCATTCCAGGAGATATAGCCTACATGAAGCATGCATTTCAAATTGAGTAGTTGCTTTTAAACTCAAAAGATCCGTACTATAACAGACATTTTGCATATCTCATTTAGTCTAGCAAAACACCTTCACAAAAATAGATAAGGCCTCCAATGCATACAAAATGTCAAACATTTGCCTCAATTTTCTTCTTAATAATTTTAATTAGTTCTTATTTTAGAACCAAATTAGTCTTAAAGAAAGCAGTGTAGAGTATTTCTTACCAATATAGATGAGATCTATCAAAAATGACTGCAGTTAACTTGGCTGAGAGTGTACAATTTTTCACAAGAGGACTCAAAGGCTTGAGCAGCTGGAACGTAGACTGTCAAAGCACCGACTTGAAACCATGAGAACAACCGTACACAACCAAATTACAACATTTTTTGCAGACATGAAGCATGAAATACCCACACTGGCAGCAAGATTCTCTATTCTTGGCTTGTGATAATAGGGTTGCCAGAGAGGGCTTCTGCCTGTCTAAATTCTGATAATAAACTCTCAGGGTATCATTAAATATCTGATTATTTCAAAGCAGTTTTGTAATCTAAATGATCCATTTAGTTGCTGACTAGAGAGCCTTTCCTGGTCACTAGGTAAGTCTCATCAAGCCATGAATTAGTATCTAAATGAAAATTTAAAACTACCTCAGTAGTCTGCAAAATAAACACTTTCAGTCTAACCACCATATGTCATTTTCTGATAGAAATGACTAATTCTGAGGAAAAGAGTTTATTAACATTTTTAGAGATGAATTAAATCATTTAAAATGATTTAATACAATAATCCCCTATTACAAAAGATGTGCAAAATAATGTACACATTTGGATTAACGACCTTAAATTCTTCTATTTGAGACTGTTGAAACCATAGCTTAATTGTAAAATAAAATCAGAAATTATGATATAAGCTGTAAAAATGATAAAAGGCAACTCATCCTTTTTATTTAGCATACTTTAAAATGCCTAATACAGAATATATATATTTTTATGATCATTTGTTTTAGCCTGTGAAGATTATTTTGAAGGTCTTGAGTTTTTGAACCATTACAATCAGTATCTTCTCCAAGTCGACCATCTTTTACACATGCAACTAGCATGCCCGTTTGTCTTCATTCTAATCAAGATGAGTAAAGGATTAAAAACTGAAAATAGATAATTCAAAATTATCTATACTGATAACATATATACTGATAATATATATATTGAAATAGATAAAGGGGATTGACAGGTACAGAAAAAATTGAATATAAATCAAACAATTCTGAATTTACAAAAGTATATAAAATATGTCAGTACTAAAAATAAACCTATCACAGTCAGTAAAGTAAAACAATTAAGTTTTGAAGTGGACCATCAGCAGATTTATTATCTCCATCCCAAAATGGAGATGTTCTTAACAAAAATATTATGAGAGAGTTTATCAAATATCTTGAGCACTGGACTTCAAATCCAACTTTAGCAGTAAAACAGAGTTAGTTACTGTGGGGGAGGACCAGAGGGAGAGAGACAGACAGAATCTGATGCTCAATATCATGACCCTGAGATCATGACCCAAGCTGAAATCAAGAGTCAGTAGCTTAACTGATTGAGCCACCCAGGCGCCTGTATGCAGTCTAAGACATTTAAAGCAATTTTTATGGTGACAACAGTTGGCTCTTGCTGAATCATTTCTTTTCACTCCTACTAATAATATTGATAGTTTTACATTTAATAATTAGTCTGGCTCATCAAATTAAAAACCCTAAGCCATTATGCAAAAGCTTCTAATAAAAATATTTGCTGTTTCTTCCTGTATCAAAGAAATCATATCCAATACAGTGGATTAAATGTGTTATTGCATTTTAGAATTTTAAAATTTTAAAACATGCTGATGTATAGATATTTCTGTTGAGTAATTGTGACACACATATTTATATAAAATGGGGCAAAAAATTAGGGTCATGTAAATGAGTAGGATAAATCTAATATTAGGATATAAAATATCCTAATAGAGAAAAGTTATTTTTATAAAGGTAAAGGAAATTTGAGTTGAATATCTAGAGTGACTTCCTAACTATGAACAATAAATGAATTATGGAACAGCTTCCTGAGACTCTGGGAGAAGCTCAGTCACAGAGGTTATTTTAAAACAGACTGAGAAAAAGTGCTGAAGACACATTTTGTAGGATAGGAAATCTAGGTTTTCAAAAGGATAGAATGAGTAAATTAAGTATTTTTTACAGGCTTGTATTTGGGGCTTGCATTGATGAAATACATTTTAAATTGCAGGCAGCCAACATTTCTCATCCTCCACCTCAGGTGTGTATTGCAGAAGTTCTATTCCATACAACAATGCCTGACAGACCTGGGCTTTACTCTTTTGTCTAGCCTCTGCTCACAGGGATAGCGTCCCATACACAGGTATGACAGGCTGAGAAAACACCTGGTGGACAAAGAATACTGGGGCCCTGGTTATATTTGCCCCAAATCACACTCGAAGGGCAAAAGTTCTACACTAGGAGAAGCAAACCAAGAAGACCAGAAGGTACCATGCCCTCCCAATGTCCTGTCTGTGAAGCAGGAGCGTCACTCTTAAGAAAAGTAGACCACTTCCCACCCTCAGCTGTAGAGTAGTGAGGCACAGAGACCAAACAGGAGTAACATAGGCTGCAAGAACAGATAAAGCTTCAAAGTTCTCCCCAAAGAAACATGAACATGAGGAACACAACATGAGGAAGATCAAGCCTAACTACGTACGTTCTTCTCTGTAACAATGGGGATTTTGGAGTGAGCATTAAGAGAAGACCGGTAGCTCGATGAGAGTAATAAGCTAAACTATAGATCCTTCACAGTTCACCACAGAGAACCAAGTAAAGAGACAGTCAGTAAAAGTCCTCCTGGGTTCAGAACACATCTCAAAGACCAGTCTCAAATATTATTCCTGCAAAGACGTCTGAATTTAATTGGATCAGACTCTGGAGCAATATATATCCCCAGGCTTGTTTAAAACAATGGAGCAATCATTTAGCAACTAGGTTGAAGAACCAAGATAGGTCTGATACTTTTGTGCAAAATGCTTCCTCAAACTGTTCTGATATTTTATTTTTTAACAAACACTCTTACCATTACTTTTTAACTACATAGAAATAATTAACGGTGTATAGAGTGCTTTTCTAGAAAACACATACAAATATTTTTAAAAATTTATAGATTATGGAGGCGTAAAGTTGGATTAATGAGCAATAGAAAATAGTATCTGAATCTAGTTAAAATTAGAGCACACAATGTTTCTTCTTTCAGTCTACTAAAGAGAAAACAAAAGAATGTGAGAATATAAATAGAAGAGATGAAGGCTATGGTTACTTTGGTAAAATTAATAAGAGAGTGAAAGCTATTATAAAGAATTATAGTATATGGGACACAGCCTGTGGCCATTTGTGTTTAAACTTCTCACACTGTACTATAGTTATCTGTACATTTATTTACTTATAATCTACTTCATTCAAAAAAGGATATAAGGCAATTTATAGAAGCATTTATAATTTTCTGATACAAAACCACTGCCAGAAAGTGAAACACAATTGGTAGCATAAACCATGGATAAGTCTTATATAAATGGTATAAGCATTAACACAATTAAATAAAATTTTAATTCTCTTTTTTTTCCTGGACAAAGATATGAAAAAAACATGAATAGTTACAGTCTTACATTTTTATTCTAAGAAAAGTATACTGTTGCTCTGAAGGTCAACCTATTATTCTAGCACTGAGGTCTGATAGAAACATCTCCCACATGTACTTATTCTGGGAATAGTGAGTAATGACATGAAAATGGACCACACATATAAGGGCATACATACTAGAGCAAACTTATCAATTCCAAATACTATTGAATTTACACCATTTTGGCCACTGTTTCCAAAGGTAAAAAATAAATATATTTGAAGACTACTGATCAAGCTAACATAACCATACTTGAGAGCAATAAAGTCTTTCAACTATTTATAGTCAGGAAGTGAGGAAGATAGACAAATTGACAACTATGCCTGGACAATTTAACTCATAATGGGTTATGATATCAAATCATAGTCTCACTAAAATAAAGTTAATTTGAAGAAACTCCAAGATAGACTTGTGAATGTCATAGTTAAAAAGGTCCCTGTAAAAAAAAAAGTCTCTGTATAATCAGAATATAATATCTGCCATGGATTCTACACACATGTGCCTTCAGTTAATATGCAATATATTTTAAGGCTCAATGAATCAGAGAATTTTTTTAAAATTCATGTACCACTGGGGCACCTGGGTGGCTCAGTGGGTTAAGCCTCTGCCTTCGGCTCGGGTCATGATCCCAGGGTCCTGGGATCGAGCCCCACATTGGGCTCTCTGCTCAGCAGGGAGCCTGCTTCTGCCCCCCTCCCTCTGCCTGCCTCTCTGCCTACTTGTGATCTCTTTGTCAAATAAATAAAATCTTATAAAATAAAATAAAATAAAATAAAATAAAATAAAATAAAATAAATAAAATAAAATTCACGTACCACAGCGTCTAAGTTTCCACTAATCTGAACAACAGTGTGAAAAATGGGCCTATGGACCAATGGCATACAGGGCATTATTAGAAAAACATTTTTTTTTGATAGTCAAGGTTTCTCAGTAGTACAAAATTTACACAATGTCAACAATCCCCATTTCCTTTCAAAAGATAACAATTTCTCTTTTCCTTTTCCGTATCAGGGACCTGAATTTGTACCTGCAAACATTCAATATAAATAACTAAATCCTCTCATAAAAAACAAATACTGACGCTACAGGGCATGTGGTGAACCAAATTCCATCTGTTTCATCACAAGCTAGATTTGGCTTTTTTTGCCCAGAAAGATGTTTTGGTTTTGTATAATGATATATCTATAAATTCATTTAATCTTCTTTAACCAATATGTTACGTTCTTCAGGGCATCAATCTGTAGGGTCCCTCTATATTACATTTATAAAATTTAAAATAATAAATATGTAAACTCTGCTTTGATAAATATTCAGTTCCCAAGTTGTACTTTAATTATTGGTTTTCTGAAAGTTAACCCATACTCTAAAATATCATCAAAACAAGTTCAAAGGTTAATCCTCTGTGGACAGAAAATTATATTCATTGGGTGAAAAAAATCAATATTCTGAATCCAGGCGCATATAATCCAAAGTTTATAGATGAATATGTAGAACACTGATTGCATTTATAAATCCATAAATACTCATATCTATAGCTAAGACAAATCCACAAGAATATGTATATATACATAGAGAGAGACTTCTCTATGCAAAGAAAAAAATATATACATATCACTAAAGAAAGGGTAAAGGGTGCGGTCAGTTTTGTATTATAGCTTGGTGTAATACTATCTAGTGACAATGGGCAGCAACCACAGTATAATAACTTCCCAATGTGTACTACTAGTGGCACTATAAAATTAAAGAACCCAAACTACAAAGTGCTTAAAATATAATTTTCATGAATGAATTCATTAAAAGAAATTCAGAAGGTGGGAGATAAACTCCATTTATGCATAAAATTTAAAATACATTATCATGTGCAATCTTCACAGGTGCTCTGCTGCATGAACAAAAGGAAACTCAGGCTGATTCAGGTAACTTGCCTGAAGTGTACCTCAAATAAAGGACAGAAGCAGAAATCAAATCCAAGACTCGAGGACTACCAAACCTTTAGCCCTTCCTTTATAACACACCTCATCAGAGAAGACAGACTCATTCACACTCTCCTGTCTCTCATAAAGCCACGGAATTTTGAATGAAGCTTCTGTCTGTGTCTCCCCTAATTTGTGAATTTGGATGCTATTAGCTCTACAACTAGCTTTGTGAGGCGAGGCTGCACCTGAAAAGAGTAAAGGTTCACACGAACAAAGAAGAGTCATTCTCACACTACTCCTACAGCTTACATTAAAATTATAATTGAACTTTGTTTTACTCAGCAATTAGTTCCAATTCACAATTTTCAGTTGTCACTATTTCAAACCTGGGCAAAAAAAATAAAGAACATTTTTCTTCATTCAAAGAAATAATTTCAATTGGTACATTTCTTTCATTTAGAGTGTTTCTTACCTTTTGAGAATTAGCCTTACCAAATATTTCTATTTCCTAAGCTGAATCAGGGGAGTAGGAGGGTGAAGGGAGACTTGGACAGCTCAGCAAGAATATAAATATAGATCAACTGTTTGCAATTTAGGTCTCTGGCATTTTCATTACAGAAAATGTTCTGTACAAATAGGCAGAAGACCAATAACTAAGCATGACCTTGAAATTACTTGAAAGCAATTAGACTGCCTTAGTGAGAAAGAAAAAAGTAAACAGTGACAGAGAACATAGGAATTTCTTAAGCAAGAAATTTAATGTGAATTGATGCTTGTGGTCAATTACTCAAAATAAACAAAATTTCTAAACAATTTCAAATACAATGTAGCTAATTTATGTTGATGAGTAAAATCAAAAGAATGACATTTACAACGAAGAAGGAAATGGTTTAGTATATACGAAGTTTTTCTTGGTATTGATAGCATGAACTCTTACCTGAACATTAACACTGAGCTTCCCTATTATTTTAGCTAAAACAAAAACCAGTAATATAGGTGCCATGAAAGATTTGTTTTAAATACATGAGTATGTCAGCATCTGTGATAGAGGGAAGTGACAGCATTAGTATGATGTAAACAAAACAGTTTTAGACTATAATGTGATCTCTCTTAGTATATTTAAATAATTTAGGGATTATATTTTACTTAAATTAAAATCAATTACCTGAAATTTAGTGAGTTTACCTCAGAGATGTAATACTGTTTTGTGGATTACAACTTAGTTTTTTTTTTTTTTTTTTTTTTTTTTTTTTTACTTATTTGACAGAGGGAGAGAGATCACAGAAGGCAGAGAGGCAGTCAGAGAGAGGGGGGGAAGCAGGCTCCCCGCTGAGCAGAGAGCCCCATGCGGGCCTCGATCCCAGGACCCTGAGATCATGACCTGAGCCGAAAGCAGAGGCTTTAACCCACTGAGCCACCCAGGCGCCCTACAACTTAGTTTTAAACAGTCCTTTTCACGTTTAAGATAGATCAATTTATTTTTTACAAAACTCAGATAGGATTTGTATAGTAGAAACTATATACGGCAAGAATTTTGTTAACCAGTTCAGCAACAAATTCCCCATATTAAAAATCAGCTTTTTGTAGAAAGTATGTCCAGGAAAACAAATGTTAAGGAACTTAATAAAAATGATTTTGTAACATTCTTTAACTTACAATAAAAAGTGACATTTACAGTTAAAATACTAATTTTGGACCATTACTCCTTGGGATTCTAAAAACAGCAACCATCAGACAGTGTTTAAGCTAAATCTCTCCAACAGTAAAAATTAAAAAGTGCATTTTTAAGTGTTCCAGAGGCAGCTTATTTGCATACAGAGTAACTCACCCAAACCCTTTCAATCTGCTCTCCACTCCCACCAGATGGACAGTCTCAAAACACTTGCCCCTTTAGTCCATAGGTTCAGAATACTGCCTTTCTCCCTTCCTGTTGTCCATGGAAACGGCAAGGTTGAGTTATTCATCATGACACTTAGCGCTCAGCACTGGCGATCTCCTTTTGTTACTATTGCCTGTCACCATCACCCTTTCTCCCATAACATCACTTTTGTTGTCTTCTTCACTTTAGCAGGGGCCAAATTAGAACTGCTGTGATTGCCACATAAAAGGAAATTGCAGGCAAGGATGTGGTTACCGGATGAGAGAACAAACAGGTACTGCTTCATTATCAGTGGTGCAAGACCTTACTTATATAAAGGTGAATCCTGAACACATGTATCCATGCATCAGAGAGCAGAGGATGTAAGCAAGATGTATTTCTTATCTTTCAAGTCTTCCTTCAAAGTCACTCAAGTAAGCTTGTTCCTTCTCCAGCTCAGAGAGATGAACAACGACACTTATTTCCTGAACCAATCACTGGATATTTATCATTTGCTCCTTTGAGGGAAGGAACTGTTTGCTACACTTCATCACATTCATCATTATCAATCTACATATAAGGTACGCTCAAAATACAAGCATCGCTGCAAATTCAGGAAGTGAGAGCATTAAAGAATTGTAGACACCATTATGTTTAACACTGTTCACTTAAAAGCGAAGAAACATAGGTATAAAGAAGTTAATAGAATCAGCAATTAAGTTAATTTTCAAGGTTTATGAAATGAAAATGAAGAGAGTTTTAATATCATACATAAATTTTAACTGCTCTGGTACATAAAATAAAGAAAAGTTTGGGCTTTGAAGCATCAGGCCAAATCAGCTCAGTTGTCTTTGTTTTATGACCTTAGGTGAGTTCTTTATTTTACTTCAGCTTCATTTTGTATAAAATGAAAATAAAATTTATGTATGTTATATTGTTTATAAAACAAAGGAGATAATTCATTAAATAAACATACATATTAAAACCATAGAGGCACCTGGGTGGCTCAGTCAATTAATGTTCAAGTTTTGATTTCAGCTAAAGTCATGATCTCAGGGTCAAGACCCATGTTAGGCTCCACACTCAGCAGGGAGTCTGCTTGAGATTCTCTCCCTCTCCTTCTGTCCCTCCTACCCCCTTTCTAAGATAAATCTTAAAAAAAAAAGCATAATCAAGTTATTCTTCTCCTTCTCCTTCTTCTCCTTCTCCTCCTTTTTTTTTTTTTTTTAACTCTCTGGCCCATGGATATAAGAAACTCTTAAAAGTTAAGAACAAGTCTATACAACTAGGGAATCTAAGAGGATAGGGAAAAGTAAAGAGGTTTCTAAATTTTAACCTAGAATCTAGGTACTAATAACCTATGCTATTTTAGAAGAAATCTGTCATATTCATAAAATGTCTAAAGAAATTTTTTTGCTTGTATGAAGAGGAAATTTCTTGAACTAGAGCCTAGAGACTAAGAAAATGCAAGCCTCAAACATACTACTTTATTGTGGTTTAACCACAGTGTCCATTAAAGGTTGAGGCTACTTACTGTCAAAGAATGAATAAGATAAATCAATGGTCATTGACAATGGTTTACCTTCAAAGCAAACTACATGTGGATCTTGATCCCATGCACATCTATGAGAGGTTGCTCAGTAACATGTGAAAAGTCATTGCAGTATGGGGTATCACTTGAGTGTGGATTACAGTAAAAAGACACTTGTACCAGAGTGTGTTTGGGGTCTATGGTCTGAGTTTTAGGTTTAAGTGTCTTTGGAATGAAAATGCTAAATCTATCATAGCTTATTTTACTACTATCACTACTTGTAGGAAGGACTAACATAGAATTGCTGGAGAAAAGTGATGGGCAGTGATGTGGTTTTTCTGCTAAGAGGATACAAGGGTACCGCTCGATCAAAAGTGATACAAGTCACTAGAAGATAAGTCATGAAGAGAAGTAGCTATGGGAACACAGAGCAGAAGGTAGTAAGCTAAAAGAATGCCAGCTCTGTCTCAGGAAGACAGATTTGTATGCCAATATTGTGGGGTTTCAAATACAGAAATGATGTAGGAGGAAAATAAAAGTGAAAACATCAAGAGAAGGGTGCTAAGGTGGCGATCAGTGCACAGAAATGAAGACGAGATTTAGAGAGAAGATAAGTCTGCAGGCTTCATAACTTCTCTGTGGAGTTTCTACTAAACTCAGCTTGGATTACAGAGGCTCCCCAGGTGCACCCAGATAGTGAGGACATAAAACTTGGCCTACGTGTAAGAAGTACACATGAATCTTGGATGCACAGTAACATAATACCAAATGCTTCGTGTGACCACACTGCATGGTGGCTTATCCTAGAGGCCATGGAAAACATAAAATATTAAGCTTTCTTCAAAATATAATATTTACTGTCCTTTCTCCCAGAGACTTAATCTGAAGGATCCTGACTTCTGAGTTTATCCCAGGAACCTTAAAATTTCTCAACACTGAAGAGATGAATGATACATTTTAGTTGATATCAGGTCCTAATTTATGAGGAAAGGGAGCTGAAATCATCTTGCTTTGATAACATCACTTGCACAGCCAAAGGATTAGGGAGAAATACAAGCATCTCTAGAGCATGGAAGGATGCTTTGGGTTCTGTGTATCCTGGAATTTGGCCAATGTTAGTATGTCAGAAGAACCTAAAAAAAAATGCCAAGATAGAAGTCAAGTAAACACTCCTACCCTTGCTATCTCCTTGCAGAGAAATAATGTTTTTAAATGATCCCCCAGGAGAAACATTGTAAAACTTCCTTCCGCTGATTGCTGGGTCTAGCATTTAATCATATTTACAGATTGATATCCTAGCCTAAGTGCATTTTAACCTTTCCTTCTTGCCCCTTAACTCTCTCTTCCCTCTATTTTCCTCATTAAAATCTAAAGGAACCACTTCAACACCTTGGTTATAAGAGTAATGTAATACTTAATCCTTCCTCCTCTTCTCTTCTTCTCTCCCTTTCCTGCTGCCAGCTTCATTCAATCATGAGGGGATAGGACTGGAAAAGAGTAACTGTACTCTAGTTTATGTCCAGTGAATTTTTGCAGAATGAACAGATGTTGTGAGTAAAGCAGCCAAGTTGCCTACTTAAAGGTTTCAACAGAAAACCTCCTTTCCAGCACCCTTTGTGAAAGTGATATTTCCACAGGGCATCAACTCTATGAAATTAAAGAACCTTAAGTAAACAAAGGGATGAAAGGAATCCATAAGTATGTGGGTACATTATATCCAAATATACTCAAGTCCATAATACTGACTACTTATAAAAACTATAAACAATGGGATAAAATGTAATGTTTATTTTGCTCAATATATTTTCTCAATATTGTCAATGTTGTTAAAGAGGGCTCAAACTAATTTGATTTTACTTTTATGTAAGTTTCAACTTTTTATGTTTGATGATATTATTAATAAGGAAAGCAGTAGTAATCACTTGTAAATACGTAAAAAGCTATTTTATATATTTAAAAGTATTATTTGTATCAAGTACCCAAACTTTTTTAAAAAAAGAAAATTGCAGTTAAGGAGAACTACTTACATAATGTCTTCTGTCAGGACTGAAAGACCTGCTTTTATTCTGATCCACAAATACTTATCACCATACTGTTTTGGGAATCCCATAAGAACTTCCTCTTCTAGGAGCTCTTTAATGATATCCCATAACATTCATAATTTTTATCTAATTATAAATTCATCAATAAACATTCTAGTTATCATGCAGTTCTCTATATCCATACTTCTCTTGATGATTAACTCTACATATGTTGATTATCTTCTACATACCTCTATACAACAAGAGAACTCCCCCCAAATTATTCCCAGGTTTGAAAATGTTTATGTATTCCTCAATGCAACAACCATGGGTTTAATCATTATAGTCACTTAGCAAGGAAATTATCTTGAAATAGTAATAACTACACATATCATGTGCCAGGAGCTATTTTAAGCATTTTATAAGCATTAACTCATGTAATTCTCAAAACTCTAAAGATAGGTAGCACTGTTATTACACTTGAGAAAACTGAGGCACAGTGGAGTAAATTTCCTTAGGTCACGCAGCAATCCTGGGATTTAAACACTAGCAATTTGACTCTAGAGTCTGTTCTCTCAACCACTGCATTCACTGCCTTTCTGTGTGTGAAGGCAAACATGTTTAGTAATTTATTGTCTATCATTTATCTAACATATGCAATGTATTTGGTAGTTTGGACAGATAGAAAAGGGAAGGAAATTAGGATCCCTACCCACAAAAAGCTGATCATATAAATACATAAAACAAATGGGGAAAATACAAGTACATTTAAATGACTATGAGGCAAAATTACTGTTTTCTCAATTAAGATGTCAACAATAGTGATCAGAGAGATCCATCCGTCAATTCTAACATTATTTAGGCATAAAGAAGGATGAAATAGGAAACTTCTTCTAACCTACATTAACTCTACTTGGATATCTTGTAGCTTGCTTACTTCCTTAATTTGTCTGTCAGTCTGTCTGTCTGTCTATCTATCTAATCTATCTACCTACCTACTTACCTATCCATCCATCCATCCATCCATCCATTCATCCACCCACCCATCCACAATTACAGTTTGAGAAACACACTTTCATCTGAGGAAGGAAATGAATGAAACTGAAATGAGAAAATTATTTTAATTTTCTGGATTTATAGCACGAATTGACCTCATTATACATAGATTCTATTGTAACCCAAATGACGGGATTATACATGGAGTTAATGAACAACCAAATGTGATCTGGATTTAAAGATATTTAGCAAACCAGACGGTAGTCGATAAGTTGAAAAATATTCCTCCTTGGGGCGCCTAGGTGGCTTAGTCAGTTAAGCTTCTGCCTTCAGCTCAAGTCATGATCCCAGGGTCCTGGAATCAAGCCCCACATCAGGGAGGAGACTGCTGACTCCCCTGCTGAGTGGGGAGTCTGCTTCTCCCTCTCCCAGTCCCCTGCTTGTGCTCTCTCTCTCAAATAAACAAAATCTTAAAAAAAAAATATTCCAAGAAGCAACATTTCACTAATAAATTTAAAATTTTAATGGTTTAAATTCATTTGGTAATTTATTTCTGATTATAACACAGATTATAATAATTTTTTTGCAGAATATTTGGAAAAGACCCACAGTTTGGGAAAGGAAACAAAGTTACCCATTTTCCCACAATACAGTTTACAACTGAACTGCTGTTAAAAATTCAGTACATATTTATATTTCCTCCTACTTTTACTTTTAAAATTGTGATCATCCTCTGTTTAACAATTTTATAGACTGGATTTTTTTTGTTTTTGTTTTTGTTTTCTTTTTAACAAATCCAGAAAAGAAAAACTTTCCTGTTGAGTTTAATTTGTCTTCCTGTAAGAACTAGACCCAGGGTATAATGGCCCCTTCCTAGGGGAAATTCCACTGATGATTCCACCAATTCATTGGACAGGTTATAGACTGCTTTCGATCAACACTGAAAATTTAGTATTTCCTCTGATGCATTATTTGAAGGCATTTTAAAAAAATTACTACATAAGATTCTTTCATATGGACAGACTATAATTTGCTTAAACTTCATTATTATTTCAAGTTTTTCAATATTAGAAATTATGCAGGAACATAAACATTTTATTAAAATTTATGATTATTTCCAAAGGATAAATTCCTTGATGTCAATGTTAAAAATATTTATAAAATCTTATTCTATTTTTTTATTACTTTCCATAAAAGTTGGGTCAATATATAAGAATGGTCATTTGCCCAAAACCTCAACAGTAATGAATGCTATTTTTTAATCTTTGCCCATTTCATAGATGAAATGGCTTTTCATTTTAATTTAAAGGGTGTTTACTCACAAGTAATGTCACAAATAACATGACATATATTTTTGT
The DNA here is from genome assembly GCA_002007465.1 of Ailurus styani. Lineage (NCBI taxonomy): Eukaryota > Metazoa > Chordata > Mammalia > Carnivora > Ailuridae > Ailurus > Ailurus styani. The sequence goes on along the minus strand of LNAC01000138.1, from coordinate 2,738,227 downwards.
TTATCATTATACTTCTTTTGAGAGTTATCTGCTTATTTTAGATCCTGTGATCAGCTCTCTATGTGGAATTTATATTTCACTTTTAAGTTTTCAAATTTCAAATGTTAGATACCAATCAATGGGAACCTTGTAAATATAAGTTGTACCAGACAACTAATGCCTCTGGCAAACTTATAAAAGCTTATAAACCGAAACTCCCCTAAAGGTTTCTAATACATGAAAAAGCAATGTTGAAATTAATGAGATTTTGTAGTTTGTATACTCAGCTGCATTTATAAATTCCCTCAATGAGCACACAAAACAATAAGCACAGAATCCGAGGTCAGAAAATCTTGGTCCTTTTCGTTTTACACTAATCGATTCTTAGTGTACATTTTACTATCCATTCTACTCTAGCTACTAAAACTATCTAGTTTTAGAACTATTATTTGGCTTTAGAACTATTACTTGGCTTCTTTTAAGACTATTTATTACTTTAAATGGTAGCTAAAATGAACTAAAATAGAACAGATTTTAGAGACCATCTTGGGAAACACTACAAATATTAGTAAGTTTCATTTATAGTATGCAGCAAAGAAGCAAACCCAACTTAGAAATTTACTATGCATTGGAGGGTATTACTTCATGTATTTGGCAGTGAAGTCTCTGTAAGTATTTACATGATTAGTACTCTTTACCCACACTTGCCAAAGCCCTTAATTACTGACCAATACAGTACTTCGTAAAATTTGCCTTGAGGTTAACCACTCATCTTCATTTATTTGGGCTAGTCCCAGGTGAAAACTAGTCAATGCATCTCATTAGATTTAGCATTTTTCAAAGTAAAAGAGTCTATGTTTAGACCATAAGTCATAGAGCTATTATATTTATTAAAATAGCATAAGGTGAAAGGTGATTTTTACTAGACATAATTTATTTTCTATCATTGGGTCAAAGAACAGTCCCTGAAAACCTAGTGCTTGGGCTTACACCTTGCTCCACCATTTAAATTTCTGAGCATGGATAAGTTATGTATCTTAGTTTTCTCATCTATAAAATGTGGAAAATGACCATATCTATTGTGATATTTTACTTTTTGCTCTTAAATATTTGGCATCCCTTCTTATAAGAAGGTAATACTTTCTGTTCACCACTGAAAATATGACGGATCCTGTGACTTGTGGTGCCCCTCAACATGGAAGGATTGTACACCTTTATCCCATTGAGACAGGTGTAGCCATTTGAATTTTTGTGGTCAAAGCAATGTGAACAAAAGTGGTGAATACCCAATATAATGAGAAGCTTTATGAATCAGTGTGTTTAAGCACAGTGTGGCTGGTGTGGAGCACTGAGGGTGTTGCAGTTCTCCTGTGGAAAAAGAGGGCAGACAGCCAAAGAGGAGACAAACCATCTGAGGATCCCCTCGGATGCACTGGGAGAGACAGTTCCCCTTTCTTGGAGTACATCTTGGAGAGGCGGCATTGCCTTTCAGGGACAAAAGACATGGCAGGTCCCATTTCTCTCCCCTGACCCTCAGCATAAACTAACTTCTTTAGACAGCACAGCGCCAACACTGGCAGCCTAAATTGCTTACACCAAGCCCTGTCCCATTATGTTCTGTAGATGCTGCTTTTCTAGGACAAGTGTACCTGAAAACAAGTCAGGGGCTCCCTTCCTAGAAGACCAGCACAAAGCCCCCACATGTACCATATCTAGTGACGACAGATTTTGCAAAGCTTTACCTCTAGTGGAAATAGGATCAGGTCTCTTTTAACAAGCAAACAGAGCACACATAGTTAAAACTTACCACACTCTGGCTAAGGTCCAAACATTCCTCACTGCAGGCAGGAGAAACTGCAGAGGACTGACTTGAGGGAAAGAGCAGCCAAAACACAGCAGCAGAGAACACACAGCATATACCAGAGACACTTCCTGAAGCACTGGGCCCTGGACAGTATATGATCTCCTCTTCATAAAGCCATTACTCTCAGGAGCAGAAAACATAACAGGCTTTCTTAACACACAGAAGACACAGACCTAGACAAAATGTCAAAACAGAGGAATTCATCCCAAAAGAAATAACAAAAAGAGGTCATGACCAGGGATCTAATCCAAACAGGTATAAGTAATATACCTGATCCAGAATTTAAAGCTACAATCATAAGCATATTAGCTTGGTTTGAGGAAAGCATAGAAGACACCAGTCAGTCCCTTACCACAAAGATAAAAGACCCAAATGAAATATGCTATAATTGAGATGTGAACTGACTGGATGTAATGACCACAAGGATGGAAGAAGTGGAGGAATGAATAAGTGACACAGAAGATAAAATTATGGACATAATGAAGCTGAAAAGAAGAGGAAAGGAAAAATATTAGATCATGAATGTAGACTTAGGGAACTCAGTGACTCCATGAGTTGCATCATAGGAGTTCCAGAAAAAGAGAGGGGAAAGGGGGCAGAACATTTATTTTAGGAAATTATAGCTAAAAACTCCCCTAATTTAGGGAAGGAAACACTTAGCCAAATCCAGGAGGCACACAGAACTCCCACCAAAATCAGCAAAAGCAGGCCTACATGAAGACAAATCATAGTTAAAATTTAAAATTATACAGATAAAGAAAAAATCCTAAAAGCAACAAGACAAAACAAGTCCCTAACTTACAAGTAAAGATATATAAGCTTAGCAGCAGACCTCTCCACAAAAACTTGACAGGCAAGAAGATATCCATGCAACATGCTAAATGGGAAAAATGTGCAGCTAAGAATACTCTGTCCAGCAAGGCTATCATTTTGAATAGAAGGAGAGATAAAGAATTACCCAGACAAACAAAAACTAAAGAAGTTTGTGACAACTGAACCAGCCCTGCAAGAAATATTAAAGGAGACTCACTGAATGGGAAAGAAAGATCAAAGGTAACAAAGACAAGAAAGGAACAGAGAAAATCTCCAGAAACAATCACAAAATGAGTAATAAAATGGCACTAAATACATTTCAATCAATAACCACTCTGACTGTGAGTGGACTAAATGCTCCAATCAAAAGGCAGAGGGTATCAGAATAGACTAAAAGAAAAAGAAAAAAACAAGATTCATCTATACACTGCCTGTAAGAGACTCATTTTAGACCTAAAGACACCTGCAGATTGAAAGTGAGGGGATGGAGAATAATTTGTCGTGTAAATAAATGTCAAAAGAAAGCTGGGGTAACAATATTTATATAAGACAAACTAGATTTTAAAACAAAGACTATAATAAGAGATGAAGAAGGTCACTATATCACAACAAAGGGGCCTATCCAACATGAAGATCTAACAATTGTAAATATCTATGGCCTCAACTTGGGAACACCCAAATACATAAAATAATAACAAATATAAAGGAACTCCTTGAAAATAATACGAAAATAGTAGAGGACTTCAACATCCTACTTACATCAATGGAGAGATCATCTAAGCAGAAGATCAACAAGGAAACAATGGCTTTGAATGACACACTGGAACAGATAGACTTTAAAGATATATTCAGAACATTTCATCTTAAAGCAGCAGAATATACATTCTATTTAAGTACATAAGGGACATTCTCTAGAATAGATCATATATTGGAACACAAATCAGGCCTCAACAAAAGTACAAAAAGATTCAGATCATATCATGCATATTATCTGACCACAACAGTATAACTTGAAATCACCTACAAGAAAAAATTTGGAAAGACCTTAAATACATAGAGGTTAAAGAACATTCTACTAAATGCTGAATGGGTCAACCAGGAAATTAAAGAATAAATTTTAAAAATACATGGAAACAAATGAAAATGAAAACACAATTGTCCAAAACTGTTGGAAGGCAGCAAAAGCTGTCTTAAGAGGGAAATATATAGCAATACTACCTCAAGAACCAAGAAAAATCTCAAATACTCAACTTAACCCTATACCTAAAGAAACTGGAAAAAGAATAACAAATGAAGCCTAAAGCCAGTAGAAGAAGGGAAATAATAAAGATTAGAGCAGAAATAAATGACATAGAAACAAACAGACAAAGAGTAGAACAGACCAATGAAACCAGGAGCTGGTTCTTTGAAAGAATGAATAAAATTGGTAAACCCCTAGCCAGACTTACCATAAAGAAATGAGAAAGGATCCAGATAAATAAAATTGCAATTGAAAGAGGAGAGATCATAACTAACATCACAGAAATATAAATGATTGTAAGAGAATCTATGAAAAATTATATGCCAACTAATTGAACAACTAATTGAACTAATGTTCTTGAAACATATAAACTACCAAAACTGAAACAGGAAGAAATTGAAAACTTGAAAATGGGACCATGGGTGGTGCAGCTGATTAAGCATCTGACTCTTTGTTTTGGCTCAGGTCATTATCTCAGGTCCTGAGATTAAGCCCCATATCAGGCTCCACACTGAGTGGGGAGTCTGCTTGAGATTCTCTCTCCCTCGCCCTCTGCCCCTCTCATTCGTGGTCTCTCTCTCTCTCCTTCTTTCTCTAAAATAAGTAAATAAATCTAAAAAACTAAAAAGAAAACTTCAACAGAGTGATAACCAGCAAAGAAATTGAATCAGTCAACAAAAATCTCCCAAAAAGCAAAAATCCAGGGCCAGGTGGCTTCCCAGGGGAATCTACCAGACATTTAAATAAGAGTTAAGACCTATTCTGAAACAAATAGTACATTATATGTTTAAAAAAAAGGGGGTGTGTGTTAATACCTATTCTTCTCAAACAGTTCCAAAAAATAGAAATGGAAGGCAAACTTCCAAACTCTTTCCACAAGGTCATTACCTTGATTACAAAACCAGACAAAGACCATACTAAAAATGAGAATTATAGGTCAATATCCCTGATGAATATGGATGCAAAAATTCTCAACAAGGTACTAGCTAATTGAATACAATGGTACATTGAAAGAATTATTCACAACGATCAAGAGGGATTTATTCCTGGGTTGCAAGGATGGTTCAATACTCAAAATTCAACTAACATGGGCGCCTGGGTGGCTCTGTGGGTTAAAGCCTCTGCTTTTGGCTCAGGTCATGATCTCAGCGTCCTGGGATCGAGGCCCGCATCAGGCTCCCTGCTCGGCGGGGAGCCTGCTTCCTCCTCTCTCTCTGCCTGCCTCTCTGCCTACTTGTAATTTCTCTCTGTGTGTCAAATAAATAAATAAAATCTTTAAAAAAAAAATTCAACTAACATGATACACCACATTAATAAAGAAAAGAAAGAACCATATGATCTTCACAATCGATGCAGAAAAAGCATATGACAAAGCACAGCATCCATTTTTGATAATAATCTTCAACAAAGTAGGGATAGAGGGAACATCATCAATATCATAAAGGCCATATATGAAAATCCCACAACTAATATCATCCTCAATGGGGAAAAAACTGGGAGCTTTTCCTCAATGCTCAGGAAAAAGATAGGGACATTCAGTTCCACCATTACTATTTAATATAGTACTAGAAGTCCTAGCCTCAGCAACCAGACAACAAAAAGAAATAAAAGTCATCCAAATCTACAAGAAAGAGATCAAAATTTCACTATTTGTGGATGAAATAATACACATAGAAAACCCAAAAATCTCCACCAAAAAATTGCTAGAACTGATATACAAATTCAGTAAAGTTGCAGGATACAAAATCAAGGTACAGAAATCTGTGCCATTTTTATACAACAAAAAAGAAGCAGCAGAAAGAGAAATCAAGGAATTTATCTAATTTACAACTGCACCAAAAACCTTAAGATACCTAGAAATAAACGTAACCAAAGAGGCAAAAGATCTGGTCTCTGAAAACTATAGAAAACTTAGGAAAGAAATTGAAGAGGACACAAAGAAATGGAAAAACATTCCATGCTTATGGGTTGGAAGAACAAATATTGTTAAAATGTCTATACTAATGAAAGCAATCTACACATTTAGTGTAATCCCTACCAAAACACCACTGGAATTTTTCACAGAGCTGGAGCAAACAATCCTGAAATTTGTATGGAATCACATAAGACCTTTAATAGCCAAAGCAACCTTGATGAAGAAAAGCAAAGCTGGAGGCATGACAATTGCAGACTTCAAGTTATATGGCAAAACTGTAGTGATCAAGACAGTATGGTACTGACACAAAAAAGACACACAGATTATTGGAACAGAATAGAAAACACAGAAATGGACCCACATATTTGGTCAACTAATCTTCGCTAAAGCAGGAAAGAATATCCAATGGAAAAAGACGGTCCAGTCAACAAATAGAGGTGGAAAAACTGGACAGCAACATTCAAAACAATGAAATCCGACCACTTTCTTATACTCTACACAGAAATAAATTCAAAATTGATGAAAGACCCAAAATGTGGGACAGAAAATCATCAAAATCCTAGAGAAGAACACAGATCATAACCTCTTTGATATTGGCCTTAGCAAATTCTTACTAGACACATCTCTGGAGGCAAGGGAAACAAAAGCAAAAATGAACTATTGGGACCTCATCAAGATAAAAAAAACTTCTGCATAGCAAAGGAAACAATCAACAAAACTAAAAGGCAACCTTCAGAATGGGAGAAGATATTTACAAATGATACATCTGATGAAGGATTAGTATCCAAAATCTATAAAGAACTTATCAAAGTCACCGTAAACCCAAATAATCCAGGTAATAATTAGGCAAAAGACATGAATAGATTATTTTTCCAAAGAAGACATACAGATGGCTAACGAACACATGAAAAGGTGTTCAAAATCACTTGTCATCAGGGAAATACAAATCAAAACAACAATGAGATATCACCTCACACCTGCCACAATGGCTAAAATTAACAACACGGGAAACAATAAATGCTGGCAAGGATGAGGAGAAAGGGGAACCCTCTACACTGTTAGTGTAAATGCAAACGGGTACAGGCACTCTGGAAGACAGTATGGAGGTTCCTCAAAGAGTTAAAAACAGAACTACCCCAGGATCCAGCAATTGCACTACTAGGTATTTACCCAAAGGACACAAAAGTACTGACTCAAAGGGACATACACCCTGATGTTTATAGCAGTATTACCAACAATAACCAAATTATTGGTTACAGAAACAGCCCAACGTCTATAGACTGATGAATAGATAAAGAATATGGGGTATATATATATACAATGAAATATTACTCGGCCATAAAAAAGAATGAAATTTTGCCATTTGCAAAGATGTGGATTGAGCTAGAATGTATTATGCTAAATGATATCAGTCAGTCGGAGAAAGACAAATACCATATGATTTCACTCATATGTGGAATTTAAGAAATGAAACAGATGAACATAGGTGGGAAAAGAGAGAGGCAAACCATAACTGTAAAGAACAAACTGAGGGTTGATGGAGGGAAGTGGACAGGAAATGGGCTAAATGGGTGACGGGTATTAAGGAGGGTAGTTGTGATGAGCACTGGGTATCATATGTAAGTGATACATCACTCAATTTTACTCCTGAAACTAATATTACATGTTAAATAACTGGAATTTAAATAAAAACTTAAAACAAAACAAACAAACAAAAAGAATAAAACACACTAAGAAAAAATAAAAATGCAACTATGGGGAAAAAACTGCATATCGCCTGTGATCATCAGGAACAATGTAAAACTCACTAGTGATATTAGTGATAAAAGCAGATAAAAATTAACATTAAAACAAAAATATTTGCTTCAGTAGTAAACTGACAGTAAATATTAGAATATATTTATATTAATAGTTAAAACATCTCTGCAGTACAATTCAGAGGTGCATACCAATAATTATAATTTTAAATCTTTTTCTGGGAAAGCAATTATGAATATATTCTATGGATGTATTCTAAATTATAATCGAAGAGCATCTATCACTACATTATGTACAATACCAAAATGTTGGAAATGTATATGATCCCCAATAATAGGAATATATTGGGCGCCTGGGTGGCTCAGCTTTCGGCTCAGGTCATGATCTCAGCATCCTGGGATCGAGGCCCACATCGGGCTCTCTGCTCAGCAGGGAGCCTGCTTCCTCCTCTCCTTGTCTCTCTGCCTGCCTCTCTGCCTACTTGTGATCTCTCTCTCTGTGTCAAATAAATAAATAAAATCTTAAAAAAAAAAAAAAACATTCAGCGGGATTTTTTTTTGAGGGGGGAGAGAGGGAAAGGGGGAGGGGAAGAAAGAGAGGGAGAGAGAGAATCTTAAGCAAGCTCCTCACCTAGCATAAAGCCCCATCTCATAACCCTGAGATCATGACCTGAGCTGAGATCAAGAGTCAGGCACTTAACCAACTAAGCTACCCAGATGCCCCTCAGCAGGCATTTTTTTTAACTTTTTTTTTTTTTTTTTTTTCAGAGNTTTTTGTCAGAGAGAGAGAGAGCACCTCCAAGCTGGGGCTCCTCACCTAGTGCAGAGCCCCATCTCAACCGTGAGATCATGACCTGAGCTAAGATCAAGAGTCAGACGCTTTACCAACTAAGCTACCCAGATGCCCCTCAGCAGTCATTTTTTTTTTAAACATTTTTTTTTAATTTGTCAGAGAAAGAGAGAGAGAGAGAGAGAGAGAGAGAGAGCACCTACAAGCAGGGGGAGCAGCAGGCAGAGGGAGAAAGAGGCTCCCTGCTGAGCAAGAAGCCCGACATGGGACTCGATCCCAAGGACCCTGGGATCATGACCTGAGCTGAAGGCAGACGCTTAACCAACTGAGCCACTCAGGCATCCCTCAGCAGGCATTTTTAAAGTTCCTCTGCAGCCTCCTATCTGCAGAACCTGCCTTACCTGCAAGTCCAACATTTTCATGCCTTATTACGCTTTGAAATGTGCAAAGCAGCCATCACTAGGTGAGAACGGTTTAGCATTTTCCTGACTCTGGGTAATGTGACTGTAAATTTATTTGCTACTGGCCTCACAGCAACGCTGTCCACTATGCATTTTATTGGTTGTCATCTCATGAACCCCAGAATTTAGCCACTTCCCCGTCTTTGTGATGGCTTCATCATTCACTACAAATGTTAGTTTAGCACTTTGCAGAGTGACCTCATGTAAAGATCAGCGAATTTCCTCTTCCTTTTGCTGGATATATCATATTGTCAATTCATTAACATTGAACCCAGGGCCAAGAGCACTGTAACTCATGCTGGAACAAAGCTTATCTAACATACGTATTTTCTCCCTGAAGCACGTCACAGCCTTCTTATACTTAGAGACACTAGACAGCACTATAGCACTGGGCTTGAGGACCATTTTCAATAGTGAAAGTACCAACAAAACCCAAAAAAATGCAAAAAACCCACAAAACCAGTACCGCAGAGACTACTAAAAGAATACTTGTTTACATGAGACAAGCTGAAACAGATAGAGCATTACCTTGTTCTCAGGTGGCAATGTGTGCCTTGGGTAACTTGGATTTTTTGCTGCTCTACATATATGCTAGAACGACTGAAAAAGTCATAAGTATTAATTTTGTGGTTATAAATATAATTTAGTAAGTAGGTATACTCACAAACACACGATCCATGAATAATGAGGATTGGCTGTATTTACACAATATTTAAAGTTCAAAGGTATTTGGAAGTACAAAAATGGTACAACCAAAAACAAAGACAACACTTTAAGTGTGGTTTTTTTTTCTGTCAATAATGAAAGTGTTCACCTATAAATTCCTATTTTTTAGGGACGGATGACACTGTATTAAAAATATTAAAGTAGCTTGTTACACATGGTGTACATTAAAAACCCAGAAATTCTTGACAATTTTAAATATGCGCTCTTTATCCAAATGGCATCAATTCTCAATATAGGTCCAATGAAAGAAAATAAATTTGTTATTATTTCAGTTTTTTTGTACTTTGGGTTTTTTTTTTAAGATTTATTTATTTATTTGGGGGGTGGTGGAAGGGAAGGGGTAGAGGGAGAGGGAGAGAGAGAGAGAGAAAGAGAGAGAGAGAGGGAATCCCAAGCAGACTCCCTGCTGAGCACACAGCCTGACTTGGGGCCAAATCTCATGACCCTGACATCATGACCTGAGCAGAAATCAGGAGTCGGATGCTCAACCAACAGAGCCACCCAGGCGTCTCTAATATTTCAGCTTTTAGTATTGAATGAAATACTGGTAGAAAAGCCATGATGCTTGAATTAATAAAGAAAAAAGTGCCAACTTGCAACAAGAAAGTCATAAATAAGAAAACATTTCTGAAGCATTAAATTTTATTATAAAAAATTCATTTTTGAAAAATTAGTATTTCTCTGATTATAGAAGTTTTAGAAAAGGCAAATAAATATAAAAACACAATTTGGAGAAAATCATTATTGTCCATTTCAAACAATCCGTTTAGCTAAATGCTAAAACTTTTATCTCAAACTTGAATCTTTATCACAATAGTTAAGAGGAAAGGTAATAGATTATTATTTCTCTCTCTCTCTCTCTTTTTTTTTTTGGTGACTTTTAATAGTTTCTTTGTTTCTTTTTCCAAGTCCTTTCATATTCTTCATTAATGGATGCCAGCCTTTTACCTCGTCCACATCACTCTCTCCTATGTCTGGCTTCGATGCTAATTTAGATTAAGTCCTTTTGTGCCAACTATTTTGTACAGGGTTATCAATACATAGAACCATATGATAGTATCATGTTAACCCTCAGAAATTTTAGAAATCATCTTTTATAATGAGGTTTTTCTTATTTAGTGCAACAGAGGGAACACAAAAGACCACCATTCCATTTCTTCTTTACTTCAACACCAGGTAGAGAACTCTGTTTTGTGATTGGCTCCATGAATGTAGATTTCTAAATCCTTGATGGCAGCTCAGTTGTGAATCCCCTTAAATTGAAATGTAGAGTCACATGTCAAGCACCTATAGAAACAGCCCTCATTTATATTCCTTCAGCCCTCAACAGTGAAAGTTCCAGGATCCTAAATTCTGGGTCAGTCATGTTGCAGGTCCTAATTATTAATTTCAATAAAATTTTCATAAAATGAGATTTAAGTGTCACAGGTTCATCATCTACTTACTGAAATTCTAATATGTGCCATGAATTGTGCAAATCACCTGAATTAGAAAATGAATAATACTACATACTTCTGTTAATGGTCATTTTCAAGTTAATTTTTATGTATGGAAAGAAGGATACCAGAGGCAATGCCTTAAAAACAAAGTGGTGTCCATGCTATTTCTGATCAAGTCCTTATACTGTAAATTATTATCACTGAAATTTTATCACTCTTCTTGCAGCCATGGTCAAGACCCCAAAGGCCATTCAAGGGAAAAGAAGTTGCAAAATAGCTAACTTAAATATAAAACCCTGAATATTTTCCCTAGTTTCTCTTTATCTTCCCTCCACTTTTTTCTCAAAACGTTCTATCCATATTCTACAACCAAATCCACCTGAATTCTACCACTGAATATTAATATCAACAACTTAGGGAAAATGAACATTTTTTATCATTCAGTTTATGGTAACTCCATCTTCCAGTTGTTCTGTCTCAAAACCTTGTGGCCATCCTTGGTTCTTTTCTTCGTCTCACACTACAAATCCTATCCATCAACAAAAACTATTAATTCTAACTTGGAAACATAAAATCTGACTAATCACCTCCTTCACTGCTCCACCCTAGTGTGAACCATCTTCTTCTCTCACCTAAATCACTGTAGTACTCTAATTGGTATTATTAATTCTATCTGGCCTCTTTCAAAGTCTTTTCATAACACAGTGGCCAGATAATCCTTTCAAAAGTAAAGCAGACTATGTCATACTTACTCGCAAAACTCGACCATGGTTCCTCTGTTCACTCAAAGTAAACCCCACAGTCTATATCTGCTTAAAAGGCTCTGTGTGATCTTTTTCCCATTACTTCTTTAAACTTATCGCTTTCTAATTTCCAACAGTTTCCCTCTGCTCTAGTCAAACTGACCTCTTGCTTCTCCTCAAATGCAGCAGGCATAATGACACCTCGACACTAGCTATTCTCACTGCCCCATATGATCAACTACCCACTATCCACAAGACAAACTTGATGTATTTGCTCAAATGTCCACTTTTGAATGAGGCCTCCCCAGACCTCCAATTTAATATTTGTAAGATGTCCCTCATCCTACCATTTCCTATCCTCTCTCTTTTCTTTTTGTTCCACAAGGGTCATTGCTTTGTAACTTTCTATATCAGTTATGCATTGCATTCATTACTAATGGCCTGTGACTCAACTGCAATGACTGGCAGTAGCCAAATGCTCAATAAATATTTGTTCAATGAACTGATGAATTAATACACTCAATCCATATGTACTGAGTGCCTTCAGAATGTTTTTTCTTAAAGATTTTTATTTATTTGTCAGAGAGAGAAAGAGCACAAGCAGGGGGAGCGGCAGGCAGAGGGAGAGGGAGAAGCAGGCTACCCTGCAGAGCAGGGAGTGCAATGTGGGACTCAATCCCAGGACTTTGGGATCATGACCTGAGTCTAAGGCAGCTGCTTAACCCACTGAGCCACCCAGGCACCCCAGAATTGTTTTTTTAATAAACATTTATTTTGTAGATTAACCACAAAGTATAAATGATATGGAAATCATAACATATGATTTTATCACACACAAAAAAAGAATTTTTAATTTCTGACTAAATCCTCTTCAAATGTTTCTGTACATATATTTCAAATGAAAAAGAAAAAAAAAAGATTTCCTTGTCATTGGTCCCTCTTGTCTCTGTTCTGCACTCCCATATTAACTCCAAGCTGGATTAGGTGGCCTTCCTTCTCTTTGCTCCACCATATTACTTAATATATTTAATGGGGGTTATCTGATCATGTGTTCATTCCACAATAGTTTTTGAAAACTTCCAGAGTAATATCTATTATATTCACCTTAATTTCTCTAGCACTTAAAGTCAGCACTGCATAAATATTTAAAGACTAGAAAGGAGACAAAAAAGGAATAAGAAAGTGCACTATACATCTACTTTGCAAACTGTTGACATAGAGTTCAGTTGTTTCAAAACTTAAAAAGCTTTCCTTCTTGCCTTTTTCTTAATGTTTTCTTTAGTTTTAAATAATCAGATAAAAGAAACCCATACACAAGCTCAATAAGAATAAAAACTCGGGCACCTGGGTGGCTCAGTGGGTTAAAGCATCTGCTTTCGGCTCAGGTCATGATCTCAGGGGCCTGGGATCGAGGCCCGCATCGGGCTCCCTGCTCGGCGGGGAGCCTGCTTCCTCCTCTCCCTGTCTCTCTCTCTGCCTGCCTCTCTGACTACTTGTGATCTGATCTCTCTGTGTGTCAAATAAATAAATAAAATCTTAAAAAAAAAAGAAAAACTCAACCTAACTAAAATGAATCAATTCACATATTCCTCAAAATTTTGTAATGTTTTAGTTTTACATGTGGGTAACTGACTATTTTTCAAGATGTCATATGAATATGCTAACACTTGCACTGTTTTGACATTCTTTATCATCCTTAAAATACTATGAAATTTGTAACAAATTCAGGGAACGTAGGTCATAGCGCTTTAAGCAAAGACATAGTAAAGTGTTTATGTAAAATTTGAGCTGTTCTTATTATTAGTATCAGCTGTAGGCTTGATTCCAAATTCCCATTTATTTAATGCTAACTCTCCCATCAATAACTTTAAGTATACTAAGAAGAAAGACTGAAAATTAATTCAAGTACAAAGAACTCAAGGATTTTTTTAAGTACTATAAAAAGCCCTCGATGTATGAATCTGAAGTTATCAGGACAGTTAAATTGATCAACTAATGTATGAACTACATCCTAGGATAGACTGATCAATATTTTGCCCTAGATTAAAAATGTAAGGATGCTACTAAAATATTTCTATGATGAATAAGTTAAGCCTAGCTGTCCAGTAATACTTAAATTATTATAAGCAAACAAAATGTATTGTAAGACTTGGGATTTTTTTTTTAACATGTTGGAAGGTATATTTGGAGAATGTCAAACTCAACAGAATAATACTGACGTTTAGCCAACATGTTTCAATTATCTTTCATATGGGAAAAATAATTTGGTTTTTTTTCCTTCCAATTTGATAATATAGAAAAATGCACAGGTCTAAGAAATAGGACAAAATCAGCTTAACATACTTTCCTTACCTAAGCTTTTCTCTTTAAGGGAGATAGGAATTCTCACATGAAAAAAGTCCTTTCACAGAATTATAACATCAAGATAAGCCTTCTTATTGGCTCATTTAAGAGTAAAATTTAGATTTCATTTAATCCCCTTTGCGTGAGGGAATACTCAATTCTTGACCCAGCAGAGAGATATATTATGTATTAAAGTTGAGAATGGCCATTAGATCACACCCTATTGCCTTTGTTCTGGTTAGGTCACAGGCCTCTGAAAGCGGTACTTGAAAATGCAATATTCCTAATGAGAATGAATCTGAAACTAGAAATTTAACAGAAGTATATTTGTGAATACAGACACAAGCTTGCCTTAGTGCCGTCTTTGCAGTTAGCTCCTTATTTAAAAGTGAACCCCATTTACTTTTCTCAGACTATTCTAATTGCATGGAACAGCATCCCTCCTCCTATCCCTAGAGTTTTCCTCCCTAAAATTGCACCTCTGGGATACTTCCTCCAATTAGTCACTCCCACTCTTATAGCTGAAACTCAACGCAATCTTGTAATTATGTGCTTATCTCTGTTTTAATGATTATACATTTGTTTTGTCTCCAAAAATCTGTATATGGTGCAGAGGCAGAAATATGCTTAAATCGTTGTGAATGTTGTGGTCTGATAAATTCTAGATGAGTAATGGACTCCATAAAAAAGTCATTGTATTTACTTCAATACAACTATAATACCATGAACAATACTGGTTCAATTAAAAAGAAAAAATGAAAAATAGCTACATATTGGAAAACACAGTTAAGAGGAAGGACCCCAGCCTGTGAAGAAACCCATCAAAGATATCCTGCCTTCTCACACAGAGAACTGCTCCTTCCAAGTGATAGCTGTATCTACATACGCTAAGTAGCAAAATAAAACATTGTATGACAAAAACCCCTACTGATGAGGGAAATCATATGAGTAGAGAAATGATTATGTGGGATTTAGTGAACCAGAGAATCTAGATCCTTGATCAAACCTCCAATTAGTTTTGCCTAAAGAGAGTAATTTGTTATACATGTGCAAATAGTTACAATAGGAATTTTTTTACTTTTAACAAAGTTATGTCCCACATCATATTTTACCAACATAATTAGACACTGAATATGTCACGCAGTGCACTGAAATCATACAGAATATTTAAAGACCATTTTAAGGTGTGCTCATAATTTCTAATTTCTTAGATATTTTATTTTGGATATCATTTTCACTTCATAAAACTTCCTACGAAAATACTTCTACCAATAATTTTGTTGTCAACTTGATTTTTTCCCCTCCTACCTACAAGTTGCTCTGTTGCCTACTAGCACACATTATTCAAAGGATGTTACAAATGAAAGAATAAGGCACCCATGCTCCTGTCTGCCAAGAAAGGAATCAGAAAAGAAATAAGGAAACTACTTTTTGAATATTTGTGCACAGAAAGATACTTTCTGAGGGATTATGCATATGCCTGCACGCTTAATTTTTTAAAATGAAAGTGAACATTTTTTTCCTATTTAACATACGTTTCTTAAGAGAAAAGGAAAAGCAAATCATTTCTTGAATAAATGTATTTTTTTTCTTTTCTTTTCTTTTTTCTTTCTTTCTTTCTTTTGAGAGAGAGAGAGAGAGAGAGAGAGAGAGAGCTTGTGCACATGCATAATAGGGAGCAGCGGGGAGAGGGAAAGAGAGAATCCCAAGCAAGTTCCATGCTCAGCATGGAGCCTTACATGGGGCTGGATCTCAGGACCCTGAGATCATGACCTGAACTAAAATCAACAGTTGGACATTTGAGCCACCCAGGCACCCCTATGAATAAATTTCTTAAACACTGGAATAAGTAGTCAGTTGGCAGTAACTTTAATGGTGGAGTTTATAATCATTTTATCACAAGATCTTCCAACTTTGCTCTACGTGTAGACAGTAGCAGAGGCAGAGAATTTCACATCACAGCATGAAAATAAAAATGGATTATTTGAAATTAACAATACACTTGTTCAGAAAGCATTTTGGAAAAAAATTAAGGAAGAAGCCTAAGAAACATTTGGGGCAGGCAGTGGGGTGGGGTGGGTTGGGTGGATAAGGAAACAAAAAAAGAAAAACAAGAAAAAGAACTGAACATGTACCATAAAAAGGAAACAATCATATATGGAAAGCTTCTTTGGCATCACATAGATTCAAAAGAAAATATTAAAAGTGAACCTATTTGAAAAAAGTGTTCCATGTCTTTTTTAACAACATGGATGAACCTAGAGGGTATTAAGCTAAGTGAAATCAGTCAGTAAGAGAAAGACAAATATCAAATGATTTCACTCATACAGGGGGTTTAAGAAACAAAACAAATGAACAAACTAAAAAAAGAGAGACAAAAAAATAGACTCTTAAATATAGAGAACAAACTGATGGTTATTGATGGTTATTGATGGTTACTGATGGTTAGAAGGGAGGTAGTTCAGGGACGGGTGAAATAGGTGAAGGGGATTAAGGTTACACTTAACCATGATGAGCACTGAGCAATGTATAACATTTTTGAATCACTACATTATACACTGAAACTAATATAACACTGTATGTTAGTTACACTGGAATTAAAATTTTTTAAAGTTCCATCCAAAAAAATGCACTGTATTCCTATGTAGAGAGTAAAAAAGTAAAGGAGAAAAATATTGAGTATAAAATAAAGAGAAAATAAATAAATCAAAGTTCCTCAGGCAAAAAGTGATAAAAGGAGAAAGTTAAGTGTCCAGAGCCTGGTGTTTATCTGCAGGTAAAATAATAGGAAATCTCTCACTTCTGTTAAATGTATTTATCATCATAGAAAACATAGGAGGACAGATAGACTATCAGTTTCTATAAGGAAAGGAAAGTCAGAAAAAGAAACAAACAAAAAAAGGGCATTTAATCAAAACAACTCTCAACACTGGTCTTTTGTCCATTGTTGGCTGAGACTCAAACTGTAGATTTCTTCAAATTCTACTTACTTAAAACCTAAACAACAAAGCCACAAATTACCTAAACCCCTTTACAAGTTTTCCATTATCTACAAATATCCACTCTACTGTTTGTCACAGGATCTAAATGCCCTTATGCAAAAATTTTAGATATGGTACCTGTTTTAGTCTGTGAGGCAAGATAGTCCTATAGAAACAGAAAATGTTTTAAGTAAAAACAAGCTACATTTATTGAGTGATTATGTGCTAAACACTGTTATTTACATGTATTATTTAATAATGATCTTATGAGATAAGAACTATCAGTACAACTATTTTGAGAAACCATGGTACAAAGTAGTTAAGTATTTGCCCAATGATGTACATGCTTGTAGGCTGGGGGAGGTGAGAAGAATGTGCTGAGCATGGAGCCCGACTCGGGGCTTGACCCCAGACCCTGAAATCATGATCTGAGCCGAAATCAAGAGTCAGATGCTTAACCAACTGCGTCACCTAAGCACCCCACGCATAATCTACATTCAGTAAATTTCACTGTTTTTGATGTACAGTTCTATGAGTTACAACAATGTAACCACCATCAAAATCAAGATATAAAATACTTCCAACAGACCAAAGTCACCCTTTTTAATGTATAATTCTATCAGCTCTGGAAAACACACACAACTATATAACTACCACCATAATCAAGACAAAATAGTTCCATCATCCCATAAGATCTCCTTGGGCCCTTGTGTGGAAAATCCCACCCTCTGTTCCCTTCCCCTGACAACCACTGATCTGTTTTCTGTGTCTATAATTATGCTTTCTCCAGAATGTCATATAAAAAGACACAGCTTATAGCCCTTTGAGTCTAGTTTTTTTTTTCACTTAGCATAATGAATCTGAGATTTATCCATGTCATTGCACTTATCAGTAGTTAGTTCGATTCAATTGCTGAGAAGTATTGTATTGTATGGATGCACCAGTTTGTTACACAGTCACCAGCTGAGAGACACTTGTTTGCAATGATTGCTGTTTGCAGTGAACGGAGCTGCTATAAACATTTGCAAGCATGTATTTAGGTAAACATAAGTTTTTACTTTCCTTGGGTAAATCCCAGTGTAGCATTTCTGGATCATGTAGTAAGTATAAGTTCACCTTAAAATAAACAGCCAAACAATTTTCCTAAGTAACTATACTATTTTGCATCCCACTAGCAATATATGGATCAAGTTGCTCTCTATGGTACCATCATTTTGTTGTTGTTGTTAACAATTTTTTAAAGTTTTCTTTTAATTTAAGTAGGCTCCATGCCCAGCATGAAGCCCATTGTGAGCCTTACACTCACAACCCTGGGATTAAAACCTGAGCTGAGATCAAGAGGCAGACACTTAACTGACTGAGCCACCCAGGTGCCCCAATTCTTAACCATTTTAGCAGGAATATAGCGGTTTCATATTATGGTTTTAATTTGCATTCCTTTAATGACCAAAGACGTTAAGCATGTTTAAATGTGCTTATGTGCTGTATATCTTCTTTGCTGAATATCTGTTCAAATAGTTTGTCCTTTTTATAATTGCGTTGTTGAGGTTTTTAAATTATTATAGAGTTTTGAGATTTCTTTATGTAATCTGAATAAAAGAACCTCATCAGGTATATGATTTGGAATTATTTTCTCTCAATTTCTTTCCACAAGTAGGCTGATTGTATTTTCATTCTCTTAACAGTGTCTTTTGAAGAGCTGATGGGTTTTTTTTTTTTATTTTGATAAAGGTCAATTTATCAGTACTTTGGAGTTGTATTTAGGAAACCTTTGCCTAATTCAAGGTTACAAAAATTTCTACTATGTTTTTTTTTCAAAGTCTCAGGTTTTTAAGTTTTACAGATAGATCTGTGAACTATATTGGAGTTAATTTTTGCATATAGTGCAAAGTATGCATAAATCCTCATTTATTCTGCATATGTATGTCCAAGTGTTCTAAAACCATCTTTTGAAAAGGCTATCTTTTCTCCATGAATTGCTTTTGCATCTGTTTTGAAAATCAATTAACCATGTATGTGTGTCCATATCTGGCCTCTCTAGGCACTTCATTCTGAAGAGGATGTAGGAGGTAAATGCTAGCAGCATATCTAGATATTGCCAACCAATAATATTTTTATACATTATCTTTATTTATATTTAAGTTTCTATTTATACACTTCCTCCTAGGAGCTTAAGACGTTATTATTAGTCTTCTGCTTTTCAACACAAAACAAAAAGATTTTTCTTCCAATTCGATCTTGTTATATACCTGGATCCCAAAGTTATTCTTCAGATATCTTTAGGAGCCAAGTTTTGTTGTATTCTTACCCAATCACATCAGCTATGGGGAGTTTTGAAGATACCTATGGGGAAAAGTGACAACTAAAAGAATCAATCCTGTAGTTGAGTGTGAACAAAGAAGCCATGTGTCCATTCGCTCAACATTTAATGAACAGCAGCAGCACATCGAAGGTTCTGTGCTGGGCGCTTTACAAGAAAGAGTTACCACCCTCTCTAGCTCTTACACTCACCGCAAGAAGGGAGAAAAGATACATTCAGTAACTACGCTTTGAAAGAAAAAAGAAAGAAATTTAGTGAAAGAAATGCAAATAAAGTGCTAAGGGAGTTTTTAGAAGGCCAAAAAAAAAAAAAATTCTAAATGAGAAGATTAGAAAAACCCTCGGAGCAGAGTACACGTGAACTGCTGGTTCTTAGAATGATAGGAAAAATGGAGCCTGTAAATATGAAGGCAAGCCAATTTAAGGAGAAGCAGCACATAAAATACATGGAGAAAATGGGAGCATATGTAGGGAACAGGGAAAAATAGCTCATTGGGTTAAAACATAGAATACGTGAAGATCAGTTATGGGAGATAACCCCAGTAAAGCAGACGAGCTCAGACAATTCAGGGCTTGGTTGCAATATTTATCCTTTTACAGATATTTCCTGTGTGCCTTCTAGAAGACAAGCACAACAGCAAGCACTGAACATAGCCACAGAAGACACGCAAGTTGTCTGCCTTTATGGACCTTAAAGTCTCGAGGCTTAGGAATATGGCTTTTATTTGAGCTTCATTTAAGAGGCAAAAGTTATTAATGAAGATTTTCAAGCAGTCAGGTATTAGTATAACCATGAGAACAAGTAAAAAAAAATATTCAATTTCCTTTTACATCCCAACTTTGATTTTGCTAAAAAGCATGAACACTAAAAAATAGTGTTTTACAAATGAAAATAATTTCTAAATAGATCTTCAGAAGTTTAGAGATAGGATAGGACAGTACACTGAATGAGATGCTTTGTTAAAATGGGAGAATCACGTGGTCTACATATAAGCTGCATATAATTCATATGTTGGAGTAGAATTTATGATCTAGAAAGGAAAATTTCTTGTATCTATACACCTAATGACATTCATCCATCCAATGATAACTGTATCAATGAGTATGTACATTCTGTTTAAAAGGAAAAAGCTTAATGAAGTAGATTCTCTGACTTGATTTGAACCCTCATTATTAATTAATTGTTAAAAGCTTCAGGTTCCAGAAGGAATGAGATAATTTTTCACCATTTGCTTCTTTCAGTAATTGAGATTTAAACAGGGGTGAAATTTAACAAGTTTTACTCTACAGAATAGAACATTCTGCACATTTGAGGTCTCCTTGGCATTATCTTCTGATTTCCACTCAGACAATGTCTGATTCGTGAGATGATAGAAGAGATATTGTTACTGAGAGTTAGAACTACTGTTGGCTCTTATCTGAGCATCATTCCTCAGTCTGACACAATGCTCCCCAAGTTTCCGTGAGGATATTCTATTCCAGAGTTTATAATACCCTATGTCCTTGGATCAGGGGTCAAATATTGTGTCTGTGGCAGAAAGCAGACATAAAATACTCAGCTTTGGTTACTGAAACAAACGACATGTGATTTCTTTTAATTGTTACTTTCTAGTATAGTACAATATAAAGACAGTATTTCTGAAGGGAATATTAATTATTTTAAAGATGATGAGTGTGTAGGAAAAAACAATAACAAAAATATTAAGTATTAGAATATTTCACTATTTTAACACAACTCACATTCCTCTCTACTATATATGTAGTATATAAACTATATATCTCTATGTATCATATCTAGTATATATCATATATGTCACGTCATATATATAGTTTACCTATACTTACGTGTTTATGTGCGTGTGTGTATATACACACATATATATGTATGTATGTATATATACATTATGATATTACATATATATGTATGTATGTATATATACATTATGATATTATGAATATCGTATTATGATATTATGAAGCTTCAAAAGGGAAGCAGCAATCTATTCACATACTCCCATCTCACCATATCTTATACTTCACTATTAAAATGTGGATTCAATATTTCAATATTATTTCCCTCCTAAATTGGCTGCAGTATTTTTCAGCATCAGAGGAGAGATCCCCAAAGCTTTCTAAAAAAACAAATGGGGAGCAGAGTTTCAACATTCTCCAAAACCTTTTGATTGTCTTCATCTGTCTTTGAAAGACTCCACCAAGGGAACTGAGCATTGCCATAGGTCACGTATTCATTTCCTCAGCCACAAATGTGAGAAAAGTTGATCTGGCAGACACTGTGACTGAGCATAGAGCACTGGCCCTGGAGCCAGAGAACTAGGATTAGTACCACTTCTGCCACTCACTGCTCCACCTACCAAGCCCTTGTCCACCCAAAGGCTCACTTTTTCCCATCACATCTGTATCACCCTACTATTATAATTTTTAAAAAATCATTATAGTAAAATGATAATAACTATTCATTCTTATTACATCTAAAAACCCCTGTTTCTCTCTCTCTCTCTCTCTCCCTCTATTCTTGATTTCAATCTTGATTCTGTAAGACAAAAAGAATTAAAGGAAAAAGAAACTGGGTTTGACAAAAATTTTGCATCCAATTTTTAGATAGTTTATTTAAAATAACATGTTGACAGAAAATTATCCAAGTCAATAATAAACACTTAACTGAGAAAGGAAAATACATATTTACATAGAGCTATATTCTTATTTTGGAAAGGCTTGCAGGTATTGTTCAAAGAGAAATGGTATCCAACAAAATGGGAACAAAAGAGGTAGTTTAAAAAAATCCTATGACAAAAACTGTGGGATATCATCTGCAAAGTGGCAACAACAGAAAACTCCTTACATACTAAGCAATAAAGAGGTAAGCCATTCTTTTCTGGCTTGTCACCTTGCCCATAAAAGATTATATAATTTCTTCACATGAAAACCTGCCACAGTAACTCCATTAGGCTCTTAAAGTTGCTATAATCGTAATTTTTTAAATAAGAAAGATAATCATCTCCCATTATATTTGGTAAACCTTGAATTCTGGATCCATTTAGTACTATAGCTCTTGACTTTTACATTGTGGTACGATTTTGTGTGTGTGTGTGCGTGTGTGTGTGTGTGTGTGTGTGTGTGTACACACACGCCTATTTTACAGACTAGTATATCAGTAATGATGCACCCCAATTTTTAAGCAGCAAAAGACTAACAGATGGTAACTGACAGGTGCTGATCATTTTGACTGATCCTAAAGAGATGCCAGACACAAGATTTAATCTATCATTATACTTTGGGGTTCCCAAATATACACTGAACTTTTTTTGTTGTTGTTTGTTTACTTTCTATTGGGTTTCTGAACCACAATAATTTCCACTTATACTGTAATTTAGAAGGATGGTATACATTTGACTGCCATGTATTTTATTTCTCTAGCAAAATAGTGCCTCTATGGTACTTTTAAAAATCCCCCCCATACTTCATCTTTCTACACATTTAACAATGAAATATGGTAGTACACTTTGATGAATACTTAAATTTCTCTCTCCTGCCCCAATACCCTCTCCTGCCCCCTACTTTATTCAAAGTGCTCTATAGTACTTGAAAAATATCAGGCAGTAATTGCTTCCAGTGCTGATGATATTTGAGTTAGCTCTGATAAGACGTAGGTGTAACTTGTTTCATCCAAATATAGGTCTTCATGAAAATGTATGTGATCAATTTTTTAAGGCAAGCATATTTTTCCATTGGTACATATTATTGTAGGAAAAAAAAGGCATGCCAAGATGTTTTTGCCTTATTCCATAATGAATTATGTGTTACATTTCAGCTGACCTGTTTTAATTATATTTTAAAAGAAAAACTGTATTACAAAGTCCCAACACTAACAAAATAAATCGGGCATCAGGTTAGCTCATGTAAGAAGCAGAGGATAAATATAATATTTTCCCAAACAACTTTTTGTCAATCAAATATTTTTTAGTGATTCTCACCTGAAGATAATTTTGTCCCCCAGAGGACATTCGGCAAAGCTTGGGGGCATTTTAAGATTCCTAACTAGGGGTGCATGGTGTTAGCTAACAGAATCTAACAGATAAAGCCTAAGGACACTATTAAATATATTGCGTGCAGAGGATAGCTCTCACAACAAAGAATTATCCACCCCTTGGGGCATCTGGGTGGCTCAGTCAGTTAAGCATCTGCCTTCTGCTCAGGTTATGATCCTAGGGTCCTGAGATCGAGTCCCACATAGAGCCCTGCTCAGCACTCCCCCTTGCTCATGCTCTCTCCCTCTCTCTGTGTGAAAAATAGATAAATAAGATCTTAAAAAACAAATGAATAAAATAAAATAAAAAGAATTATCTAGCCCACAATGTCAATAGAACCAACAGTGATAAATCCTAACTGAAATTAATATCACAATAAGTGTCTAATACAAACAATATTAATACAAAATTATATTTCTGGTTAGTAAACAATAAGATTCAGAAAATAATAATTAATAATAATAATAATAATAATGGCCCAGATGTAGGGAGTATTTACCATGAACCAGGTGCTTGTTTTATTAACTAGCTTACTCAGCATTAATCAGATTCTTACGATTTGGGCACTACTATTGTTATCACTATTCTATGGATGAAGAAATTAATCATCTTGCTCAGTGCTACCCAGCTTCCAAGAGACTGAGCCAGGATTTCAACCACAGTCTGCTAACTCCAGATCATAGACTCTTCACTACATCACTTGTCTTCACGTTGATCAGAGAACCTGTTTTCTGATATAGATTTTTAAAAATTGTATTTAATAAGATCTATAAAATTCCCTGATGTATTATTACTCTCTACTGCAAAATTTCATTCTTGAAGATCAATAAAAGTTCAAGCACACAGCAGATGTCACTAAATCATTATTTATTAATTTATTGAGATTCTCATTTCAGCTTTAGCAAATGTACTCAAAATGTCTAGAAAAATGAAAAATGCAACTAAGTGAAACATATCACACTAACAAGAAAATGAGAACAGAAAGCACTTAGCCTTGGTATAATATTACAAGTGTAAAAGCAAATCGGAGTAAGAGAAAGGTTCATTGAATCATCAGGACGCCTCATACTTTCAAGTACAGAAGAGATAAGTTATATGCTACCAAAAATTCACTCAGGGAAAATACAAACTTGCTAACTAGAAAGTATGGTGTATTAATTTGTTACAACTGCCATAACAAAATACAATAGACTGGGTGGCTTAAATAACAGAAATGTATTTCTTACAGCTCTGGAGGCTAGAGGTCCAAGATCAAGGTGTGGTCAGATCCGGCTTTTCCTGAGGCCCTTCTCCTTTGTTTGCCAATGGCTGCCTTCTCCCTGTGTCCTCAGAGGGCCCTTCCTCTGTATACATATCCCTGGTGTCTCTTCTTCTTGAAAGGACACCAGTCATAGTGGAGTAGGGCCCCACCTTTGTGGCTTCATTTTAATCACGCCTTTAAAGACTGTATTTTCAAACACCGTATATTTTGAGGGATCGGGGATTAAGACTACAACATTAAAATTTGAGAGTACATAATTCCTCCAAACATATGGCAAGAACAGTTCCTAAGAAGACATGGGCTTAACCTGCCAAGAACTCTTCCAAGAGGGATTACTTTTAATAGTTTTTTAGATATTTTTTTTAAATCTATAAAATAGCTATGAGAATGAATAGAATGGTGTCAGTCCAAGGCAGCGCCACAGTTGCTAAACGTAAAGACAAACTGACAGACCCAACTTGAAATTTGCTGTGTCTACAAGCTCAGGTAAGTGCTTGGCAATCGCGGCCTCCTCCACAGTCCTTCAATATCTTCCCTACATTTATAAGACAGACAGACAAGAAAACATACAAACAAACAAATAAAGAACTCTGTTGGCCAAAATGCATGTCAGTCAAAGTGTACAGATCGTTGTCTTTATCAGTGAGAGAAAGAGATACATACAATCTGCAGTTCTTTTTCACTTAGGTTTCTTCCTTGTTTGTTACTGCTTTTTTTCATCTTTGGTTTTAAAGACACAGTAACATTAGAAATGCCACCTTGAATTTAGGGCAGTTGTTTTCACTAGAATTTAAAGCCTGCTTCTCTCTCTGCCTGCCAAGAAAGCAAGATCGTAACTGCGGAACATGTTTTTCTCCCCTCTACTCTTGAAGCAACACAACTTGCCTCCAGAGCTGTCTGCCTACTCAGCAGGTCAGCAAAACCAAAGAGTAAAAGATGAGAGTCAAGCAGAACAGAAGGAAAAGACCAAATGGGCTGAAATAAGGGTCGCAGAGGAATATTTTCTTGGAAAACACGGCTAAGTGGAAGAAAGATAAGAAGCAACACGGTAACAATAAAAAACATTTGTTAAGTGTAAACAAATTACTAATACAATTATCAATCATTCGAACATAAATTTTCGTTTCATTCATTTTGTTAGTCTCCTGTATCGTGGCTATTATGTTCTGCCCCCCCATCTCTTCTAACCACAGCAACCAAAACTCACGTGAGTTTGACTATAATAATGTCTCCCCCTTCAACCTCTACCTGATTAGTTGTACTTAAACAGCTTTTTTATCATGTGATGTCATTCCCCTGTTCTAAAAGACCCTTCAATTAAAAAGCACATCAGCTCTTAATTATTCTATTGCTTCCCTCCATAATTTGGTTTCACCCTACCGGTCCGTGATCCATCCTTATTACACATTACTCCAGCACACACTAAATTTAATAATATCTGTCTCCTCATTATTCTAAGAACATGTCACCAGTCAGGCCAGAATGTCCTCTCTTCTCCCCTGGACTGATCATGGACACTTCATTTTCTGAGGCTCAGCTAATATCCAATCTGTTACAACTGATGGCTTTCAAATGGGTAATATCAGAGCTGGACCTGATATCCATCTACCTTCTGGATATCTTACCCTGTATCTCCCCCAGTTTCCTCATATTGAGCATAACTAGCACCGAATTCATTATGTCCTCCAAAAAGCTGCTCCTTGGGCGCCTGGGTGGCTCAGTGGGTTAAAGCCGCTGCCTTCGGCTCAGGTCATGATCCCAGGGTCCTGGGATCGAGGCCCACATCGGGTTCTCTGCTCAGCGGGGAGCCTGCTTCCTCCTCTCTCCTCTCTCTCTGCCTGCCTCTCTGCCTACTTGTAATCTCTCTCTCTGTGTCAAATGAATAAATAAAATCTTTAAAAAAATAAATCTCTCTCTGTGTCAAATGAATAAATAAAATCTTTAAAAAAAACAAAAAACAAAAAACAAAAAAAATCCAAAAAGCTGCTCCAGCCCAAGAGTTCCCTTTAAATACTCAGCCAAGACAGAACTGAGAATCATTCTTCATTCCCCTTCCTCTTCACCCACCTCCACATCCAATCATTTACCAAAATGCTACAGAACTGACCTCTTAGAGGCCTCTAACATCTCATCAAACTTCTTTCTATCCTTTATTCTGTTATTCACCATCTCCCACCTAGCCCACTGCATAGGGTCCTAACTCTCTTTCTTGTCACTCTGTATTTTTCAGTGAACCAAACTATCGTGATATATATAGCAAGGCAACCAAGGCCTATCTTGATCTAGCACCTGGACTGGCATTCAACCTCTATCCCTCTGAAATCCCCAAGCCAGCACTATCACCATATCACACAACTGATCGTGAATATCTTAGAGCCTCTGCATAAAGCAGCTTTCTATCTGAAATGTCCTTTCTTCCATTTCCCTTCATATAATTCCGATACAGACTTTAAAGCAGTTCAAATGCACCTATTTGACGAAGTCTCCCTGACTTCACCAGGCAGACTTGGTCATGTCTTCCTCACAATTCTAGAGTATTTGGTACAAACTCTGTTTTGACACTGATAATGTTATAACTTAGCTCTCACACATTTTTCTTGCAAGTAGCCTATGGGCAATTTGGAGCATAAAAAATGCATTTTTAAAATTTATGCATTGCCAGAAAATACCAGAGTAATTATTCCATATTTTAAGTAGATGCATGATAAGTGATTGAACACACGAGGATTCATTGTCTACTACATGTATAGTAACATATTAGTTAGAAACATTTAAAAAAGATAAGTCACACAGTATTTTTATAGATGCAGGTGAAATTTTGATGTTTTACTTAAAAACCTAAAGCATTACTTAACTTCTGAGCCTTAATAAGATGTAAGCCTTATGATTTATATGAAAAAGAAGTAGAAGTGGAGTGCCTGGGTGGCTCAGCTGGCTGAGTGTCTGACTTGATTTCAGTTCAAGTCATGGTATTAGGGTTGTGAGATTGAACCCTGTGCCAGGCTCTGCACTCAGAGAATAGTTTGCCTAAGGATTCCCTCTATCCCTATGTCCCACTCACGCTCTCTCTCTCTCTAAAATGAGTAAATAAATCATACAAAAAATAAGTAGAAATATGTTAAAAACATAAAAATAATTTTTAAGTAAAATCAATGGGTTAGTACATGTCAAATATTTCACACAAATCCTAGAACACAAGAAAATAATATTACCATTATATGAGATGGGAAACTGATACTCGGCAAAATAATATCCATTATATTAGTGAATAACCAGTTTGTAATTAATTCAACTAAAAGAAAAGCAGTATTTTGCTATTTTCTAAGTACTTGACACAGTCTTTGAATATGTTTTATGAAAGATTATTGCTGGGGCACCTGGGTGGCTCAGTTGGTTAGACATCCGACTCTTGATTTCAGCTCAGGCTGCGATCTCAGGGTCATGGGATCGAGATCCATGTTGGGCTCTGTGCTCAGTGTGGAGACTCTTTGTCCCTCTCCCTCTGCTCCTCCCTCTGCTTGCTCCCTCTCTCTCTCAATCAATTAAATAAATAAATAAGTATATTCTTCAAAAATATTACTTATCCTCATTATTATTTGAAAATGAAAATGTTGAATGTTAGGAAAAAATTCAATAAAACAAGTAAGATACTTTGAAAATAGAAAGAAAAAATAACTATTTAAGGCAATGTATTTTTACGAGGTATCAACTTACATTGCACTGGAAAATCATCCAAATACTTGTACATAAATGATAACAGGCTTCACAAAGTTTTTTAGGCAGTTTCTCTAGAATATTAAATAGATATTGAATTATTTTCCCCTTTTAAAGTCATAGTACAATATCTACTTCACTAAAATTATTTTGTCAGGGTAGCTTTCAATTACAGACTTAGTTTTTATACTCTTGAACTTAGTCTTTTCATAAAATCAATTTGAATGCTAACTTCACAAATTTTATTAATTCTTACTTCTACGACTTGGACTTCGTGCCTTTGTTCTTAACATCTTTCCCATTCTTCCCATTTACTTATTAATATACATCTACTTGTTTTCAAAATTTAATTAAAATCTGATGCCCTCAGAGCCTTGTATCTTTAGCCAAGCCCAGATCTTGCTCATCACTTTTTTTCTTAATTTTTTTTAAGATTTATTTATTTATTTGACAGAGAGAGAGAGAGAGAGATCACAAGTAGGCAGAGAGGCAGGCAGAGAGAGAGGAGGAAGCAGGCTCCCCGCTGAGCAGGGAGCCCGATGCGGGGCTTGATCCCAGGACCCCGAGATCATGACCTGAGCCGAAGGCAGAGGCTTTAACCCACTGAGCCACCCAGGTGCCCTCATCACTTCTCTTTTAAACTATGTGTCAGCCATCTATTTGTTTTGAACTTTTCACATATATAAATTTTAATTCTCAGCTGATTTTTTGAAAGTAGGACTAGACTTTCTATTTCCTTTATGCAAAGTATTTAATAAATATTTTTACTTAATTATTAACGTATGTATAATTCTCAATTCTCTATTATTTACACTTTAGACATGTATGTTCTGTCACTGCTGTCAACTGTTTCATAGATACCTTACTTCTGCACGTGTGTGTGTGTGTGTGTGTGTGTGTGTGTGTGTGTGTGTAACATTTCACGTCTTTACAATAAAAGCGTGAGATTTAGGAAAGGTTGATATTTCAGGGTAGTGCAGTAATATCCCAGGACAAGGGCACTGTATCACTGACTCTTCTGTGTCTTTTTCCTTTGCTCACACTAGATTCAACTTGCTTTTTGATGTCAACAATTAACACAGAGCACAACTCAAAGGTTTACAAGTTCTGAGTTCAGTATCTCAGTCACATATCTCCCACCATCCCAAGTGCCCCCTAGAGTTCATCCACACTATCCTCCTTTCATTTTCTTAAAAGAGCCTGGCTGCCACCATAATGGTGTCTTTGCACATCTTAGTGTCACTGATTTTGCACGATTAACTCAAATCATTCAGATATTAGCTCAAATGCAGCATCCTCAAAAGGTTTATGAACTTTCATATTAGGTAAAAAATTTCATTATATATATACATACTCCACCCTAGACTGTTCCTTCATAGTACTTACAATTGTTTACAATTACATAATTGGTTGATGTCTGTCTCCACCCAACTAAGATTAAGCATTCGTAGGAGCGAGTACTATGGCTCTGGAACACAGCAGACACATAATAAACATCTATGAAATGAGTGAAGTCTTCTTATCTGTGCTGCCATGTCCCAAGTATTTTTAAATATCCTTTCACTCATTTATTTAATAAATATTCAATGAAGGCTTTATACATATGAGGCGTAATTCTAAGAGCTGAGGTAAAGAAGTGAATAAAAGGAATGACATCACCAAGATAGTGGCATAGGTCAATCCTGATTTTATGCCCCCTTACCAGAAGAACAAATAACATCTATTCAAGAACAAGACACCACTGAGGGAATCCCAGAATGTGGGGTGGAAACTGAAGCATCCCTGTACACCTGAGAGACCATGACAAACTGCATTAGAAGGGTAAGAGAAGGGGCTACACACTGACCACACTACCCCACCTCAGGCCAGCACAGCACCACAGGTACAGGTGAGCCTCTGGTTCCTACAATGGAAAAAGATAACCCAGAAAGGACAACCAGCCTCCTCCAGAATGTGGGTTACTTTGTGGGAGGTCCCACATCGATCTTGCACCACAAGGATCTTGCAGGGGAATCTGTGGAGCTCTGCCACTGGGAATCTGACTGTGATGGAGGATGAGGGAAGGACTTGCAACAAACAGCACATGGATCTTAGCAAACCAAGTTCATACCTGCAATGCTCAACCAGCAGATATGCTCACCTGCAGTACCAAGTTGAGATGCATTCTGAGCTGGAGATTTGGAGGGATGTAGATCTGGAGGATCCTCAAATGATGAGTTTTGCCTGACTTAAAGCCCAGTTTGCCCATGCCCAGGCAAGGTGCTATATCACAGCCCCTTAGAGAGGGGAGAGTGTCTTCTCATCTCATGTGAACCAAAAGGCTGGCAACAACTTCTAGAAGCTATGCAACCCTGTGGTGTTCAAGTTGAGAGGTGGAGAGGCAGAGCTGATCACCTGCATAGCAAATCCAGTACCCAGCATGAGGGCTTGTCATGACATGCACAGTCAGGGGGATTAATTCATGCTAAGGCCAAGAGTAACTCCCAGGCGCTCCGGAACAGAGAGCCTATTTGGGAAATTGAGAGTAGCATGGAGTGGCCCCTCCCTTTCCCACAGAAGCAAGAGGGCTGGGACATAACCCAATCTGCTGTAACTCCATCTGACCAGAAGGGCTGGTAAAGACACCTGAAAGCTGTGCTGCCCATTGGCACTTTAGCAGAGACAAGGACAGACAGAGCCAATAGTTTGCAGAGCAAAGCCAGTGGTCCTGTTAGGCTAGTGAACTTAGGGTGCAGGTCAGTTTGAGTTAAGACAACAAAACTTCATTGGCTTTAAAGCTGCTTCCCCCATTGCAACCAGGCAGAGAATCTAATGTGTGGCCCCACTTATTGCTGAATATAGCC
This sequence comes from Ailurus styani, assembly GCA_002007465.1. Classification (NCBI taxonomy): domain Eukaryota; kingdom Metazoa; phylum Chordata; class Mammalia; order Carnivora; family Ailuridae; genus Ailurus; species Ailurus styani. The sequence continues at coordinate 2,706,993 of LNAC01000138.1, read as the reverse complement.
TTCATTCATTTTTTTTTCTTTTTTTTAAATTAAGTTCAAAGAGCCAATATATAGTACATCATTAGTTTCTGATGTAGTGTCCAGTGATTCATTAGTTGCACAGAATACCAAGTGCTCATCACAAGTGCCCTACTTAATGCCCATCTCCCAGTTACCCATCCCTCCACCCACTTCCTTTCTGCAACCCTCATTTCTAACCAGGGATCCTAACCAGAGCACACAGGAAGCTGTGAAGCCCATTCATCAGCCCTATGGACCGTGGCACTGGAACAGAGAGCACAGCCTGTGGCTCTCCTCACCTGCAGAGCAAACTGGTGGTCTCACCGGCCCAAGGAATTCAGTGTACACTCAGCCTGATTCAAGCCTGGAAACAATAAGCCATATAGGCCCTGGGCTCTGGCCTGCTGACCTCCTAATGCAGGGACACTAATCCATAGCTGTAGTATAGTAGCGGACTAGTCCCCAGCATCTAGTGAGCCTGACCACAGAACTCCGAATTCCTATCAAGATTCCAATAGCAGTTTTTATAAAAGTAGAAAAAAAAAACCCTAAAATTTATGTGGAACTAAAAAATTTATGTGAAACTACAAAAGCCAAAGGAATTCTGAGAAAGAATAACAAAGCAAGAGGTATTATATTTCCTGGGTGCCTGGGTGGCTCAGTGGATTAAAGCCTCTGCCTTCAGCTCAGGTCATGATCTCAGGGTCCTGGAATCGAGGCCCGCATCGGGCTTCCTGCTCCACGGGGAGCCTGCTTCCTCCTCTCTGCCTGCCTCTCTGCCTACTTGTGATCTCTCTCTCTGTGTCAAATAAATAAATAAAATCTTTTAAAAAAAAACGGGTATTATATTTCCTAATTTCAAGCTACACTATAAAGCTATCATCATCAAAATGGTATGGTACTGGCATAAAAACAAACAGGCCAACAGAACAGAATCAAGAGCCCNGGGTATTATATTTCCTGATTTCAAGCTACACTATAAAGCTATCATCATCAAAATGGTATGGTACTGGCATAAAAACAAACAGGCCAACAGAACAGAATCAAGAGCCCAAGCAGCTAATATATAACAAGGGTGCCAAGGATACTCAATAGAGAAAAGAGTGTCTCTTCAATAAATGGTTCTGGGATAAATTGGATATTCACATATAAAAATATAAAACTGGGCCCATATTGTACACCACTCACAAAAATTAACTCCAAATGGATTAAAGACTTAATTGTAAAACCTGAAACTATAAAATTCCTAGAAGAAAACATAGGAATAGAGTTCCTTGGCATGGGTCTTGGTAATGATTTTTGAATATAACACCTAAAGCACAAGAAACAAAATTATTATTAAACAAAATTTATACACAATTATAAAAAGAAAACAAGTGTGTCCTGCCATTTGCGACAACATGGATAAAACCAGAAGGCCTTATGCTAAATGAAATAGGTCAAACAGAGAAAGACAGATGTTATATGTTTTCTAACTTAAATGTGAAATCTAAAAAACAAAGTGAATGAAACAAAACCTCATAGAGAAAGAGATCAGAATTGTTGTCAGATGCAGAGGCAGAGGAGTGTAGCCACAGAGGGAAATGGAGGAAGGTGGTCAAAAGATACAAACTTACCATTATAATATAAATAAGTACAAGGAGTATAATGTACAACTCTGTAACTATAGCTAACACTGCTGTACAATACATAGGAAAGTTATTAAGAAAGTCTGAAGAGTTCTCATTACAAGAAAAAATTTTTTTCTTTTTATTGAATCTACATGAGAAGATGGATGTTAGCTGAATCTATCATGGTAATCATTTCACGATATATGTAATTCAAACCATGATATATGTGAATTATTTTTCGATAAAATAAAAATGATGATGATATTGCCTGGGAGACTGCTTTAGACTGGGTGGTCAGGGACTGCCTTTCTGAGGAGGTGACATTTAAGGACCAAGAAATTAGACTCAAATGATAATATCATAACATATTACCCTATAGTAAGAGTCTGCTAGTTTGTCTATCCCATTGGTTGTAAGATTGTTCTTTGAAAGCAGGGATTAAATTCTCAGTACTTAGAATCATGAGCACCACATAACAGATACTCAGTACATATTTCTAAGGTGGCTGGGAAAAAACAGAACTGTGATTAATGAGGCAAATGTCATCATTTCCAGTTTATGTGCAAAGTAACAGATACAGAGAAGTGAAGTGATAATGGACCTTCAAAGAACCCAAGTTCGACTTGAGTTCCTCTAATGCTCTTTCCACCCATCAAAATCCTGATCTTGTTCTTCCTTTAAAGAGCTATGATGTACAGCCAACAAGTTTGCTGTATCAAGTCACAGAGTGGATATATTTAGAGTGGGTAAAGACACAGTCATTGTATAGAAAGAATATCATGTATTACAATTTTTATAAATCAGTTATAAAACATCCCACTTTTAATTATTAGGGCTGAAAATACAAAATAAATTTACCAAACACCTAGTTTATACAGTGTCATGGGAAGAAACAAATGTTATTAATCATACTGTTTATTGTCAGGAGGTTTACAAACTAGTCAGAAACACAAACATGAGAATAACTCACTATAAACCACACTATAAGGGCGCCTGGGTGGCTCAGTGGGTTAAGGCCTCTGCTTTCGGCTCAGGTCATGATCTCAGGGTCCTGGGATCGAGGCCCGCATCGGGCTCTCTGCTCAGCAGTGGAGCCTGCTTCCCCTTCCCTCTCTGCCTGCCTCTCTGCCTCCTTGTGATCTCTCTCCCTCTGTGAAATAAATAAACAAAATCTTTAAAAAAAATAAAACTAAAAAAT
>LNAC01000138.1:2566684-2704012 GCA_002007465.1 Ailurus styani | reverse complement strand
TTTTTTTTTTTAATTTTATTTTTATTATTTGCCCAAGGGGTACAGGTCTGTGAATCATCAGGCTTACATCTTTCACAGCCCTCACCAAAGCACAAACCCTCCCCAATGTCCATAATCCATCCACCCTATCCCTACCCTCCCACCCCCCATTCCCTAGAGTCTTATAGAAGGTTATAGTCCAAGGCAAAAATTCATCAATATGCTATTTAACTGAATGGATTAGGTATTTCTTATTAAATTGGCAAAATAGTTTCATCTACTCCAATTTTTTTCTCTTTTTCCCTTTGTTTCTTAGAAATCAGGGAAAAAATTAGCACTTGATTTTTGGCTAGACTCAAATTATGGTGACTTAATAGAAAGTATTAAATACAGCCTTGGGCTGATGAAAACATCATACCCTCCCCAACCACTTGGTTGGTTTTAAAGATTATACAAAAACAAAAAGAAAACTGTAGTAAAGTCTATATTTGAATGAGAAATGCATTATAAATCTCATCTCCAATATCATGATGATTTTGAAAGACATAAGCAATTTCCAATATCAACAGTAACTAAATACAAATTACATTTTATATCGTAAGAGAAAAATTCTATAGTATCTGCATAAATTCTTATGTCTGTTTAAAAAAATACACTCTCAATATGATAAGCCATCCTGAAGGAATTCTGAACTTCTCATTTGTCAATACATTTTATGGTCATCTTAATGATTTATATAAATTAATTCATGGTGTACCTCTCTTCTCTTGTGTGTAAATTTAATACTGTGTTTACATTGGTTTTGATCAATTCTGTCATAGTATTTGCCCAGAAAGAAAACACAGCACATTTTCTAAGATAAAAATTATAATTAAAGGGCAATGAAAATTCTGCATTTTCTATCAAAAGACTCTCTCTTTAAAGTTTATATATAATATACATAATTTATATATTTTATATATTTATAAATATGCAAATATAAATATAGTATTTGTATTTTAACAATATACCTATGTATAAATATATTATTCAGGCTTCAGAACAAGAGCTGAATGCTAAAAAGTAATAATGTACTTATTGCAAAAAACAAGCAAAATGCTATAGTCTAAAAAATGTCCAGCAGGTTACCCATTTAAACAAGCATGAGTAATTTCTACCACAAAGTACATTCAGTCATGGAAGAAGCCACATTTTGTAAACCACGTCACAGGCCTTGAAATCTATAAAATAAATATTTTTTATCAAAAAACAAGATAACCCTGAATTTATAATACCAATCCATCTGAAATGTGTAGTTTAGCTTGTAATTGTGTCCTACTCATGATAAACAGTCAAACCAAATGAATACAATCCTATGCCTTAGCTGTAGTCCCAAACTTCTTACATGTTTGCTATTTTTCTACTGATGAAGTTTCATAGCAGCACTTTCTATGTATACAGATGTTCTCTTTAAAATTGCCACATGGTATTATACAGAGGATGCAAATGTCTTACAAATAACAATTTTTAGGCTTGAGATTAAAAGCAGAAGAAAATATTGATACACTGATTTAAAATAAAAGTATTTTACTTTTGTCAACTTTCTCCTATATCTTACAGATGAAATAATTTTTTTCTTCAGTGGAGTAATGACTAGCACCTGCCATAAGAGTAAAGGATTTCCAATTAACCATCCTGATGCATAGAAAGTCAGAAAGAATATTCTTCCTGAATAAGTGATATCATCAAAGTAACTTTATGATAAATTATAATCAATGACCATTCCTTCTGTGTCAGGCATCATTCAAAGAAATTTAAAGATATTACTGCATTAATTTTCATAATAGCTCCAAGAAGCAGGTATCATTATTATATCATTATTAGCTTACTTCACAGGTGATAGTAAAACACAGAAGTTGACAATCTGCCCAAGATTGTGCAGCTAACTTGTGGTGGAGGAAAGTTATGAGCCAGAACAGTATGATTTCACAGCCTAAACATTTATCCACTAGTTTATAACCTCCCAATAAAAATATTTCTTAATCAGTGTATCTCATTCCATGCACCACAATGCCAATGCCCAAGAGGCATTAGAGAGATACCTTAAAGTTGAAATTTTTTGGTTTAGGCTTTAAAGGACTTCAAAATAACCTCCTTGATCTGTCATGTTCATATTTTAATTGTGCATATTCTGGATTTTCCCCCNATGTTCATATTTTAATTGTGCATATTCTGGATTTTCCCCCTACCATCCAAAACAAATGTGTGTGTGTGTGTGTGTGTGTGTGTGTGTGTGTGTGTGTGTGTGTATGTGCACATGTCTTTCTTGCATACTGGATGGTGATTCAACTAAGACAAGAACAGGTATCTACAATACCTAACAAGTGTCTGAAAAACACTTAACTGATATTTGAATGAATGATTTTCTAATGAACAAAACATGAATGGGCTAACAGTAAATATTTTATTCAGTAAAATGACCTCAAAAACCATAACTTTATGCACATGAAAGGCCAGAAGTAGGCTATGGATAGCAGTGAATAATTACACCTGAAATCTGTACAGTGCTTAAAAGTTTAAGAATTACCTTTGCACATACCATTTAATTTTCAAAATACCATAAGGACTACATTGCTATTTGCACTTTATACATAAGGAACTAAATTTCATAAGAAGCCCAGCTAATGCAATATATTTAGGAAGCGGCAGGATCACCACTGAAAGTCATGTTTCCTGACTCTTAAGGTGGGTCATTTTCCATTCTGTACACTCCACAAAAAGAACAAGTTACACCATAATTCATACTCCTTTTTTATTTTAAAATTTTAATTAATTAATTAATTAGACAGAAAGAGAGCACAAGCAGAGTGAATGGCAGAGGGAGAGGGAGAAGCAGATTCCCCACTGAGCAGGGAGCAAGTCTCAGGGGCTGGATCCCAGGGTCCTGGGATCATGACCTGAGCGGAAGGCAAACGCTTAACCCACCGAGCCATCCAGTCGCCCCTATTCATAGCCCTTCTTGAAGATTAATGTGGTACATCAAATCACCTTAAATTCCTCAAAAAAATAACTTATATACATTTTTTAAATAAAATGGTTGCTTCTGTCTCTAAGGACACAAGTATCTTTTTGCTTCTTAGGCAATTATAGAAACTATGTTTCCTAGAGCAGTGGTTTTCAAACTTCGAGGCACCTTAGGGTCCTTCAGGGAATCAGGGTTTTGTTTGTTTGTTTGTTTGGTTTGGTTTCTTTAATCCTAATATCCAGTCTACCCACAATACATTTTAAATCGGAAGCCCTGAGGCTGGATCCAAGGCATCAGTACTTTTCAAAAAAACTCCACATGTGTTTCCATGTCCAGTCAAGTTTGCAGACCATCCTCAGACTTCTCCTAGATTCTTGCAGTATTTTGTTCAGCCCCTCATTGGAATAGAGCGCAGTTTTCCTTTGTCCACAGAGGTCAAAGTAACAACACATGATGGTGTAAAGGAAAGTGAACAAAGAAGTTTTAGTTAAACGAAGAAAGTGTGTGAAAAAAGTTGTGTGGATATATACACACAAACACACACTCACACCCATATGCCACCCATGGGCCACTAAGAACATCTTGCCATTACTTGTGTGCATCAAATGAACTAATGTTAAGTCAAGGCTGATTTACACTTTAAGAATTGAGTCTGAGATGTATAAACTGCTTTGTGGTAAAACAATTATTCTCTCAGAAGCTTTTGTGACCATTGTATAAGTTTTGCATAAGGTAAATAGCATTACTATGATGGCATCAGCAATTCAGAATCTGTGGCTCCCATTCAAGACAATTAGAATATATCAGGTATATCAAGGGATCAATTTTGTTATCTTAGGTATACATAAATTTAAACAAAAGGGCTATAATATAAAATATTCACACTTTATGACTAAAGAAAGCCTCTAAGGAAGTCATGATGTAAGAGCAGTATTTCTTAAATTGCACACTAATAGTCAGCAAATTGTATCAGTAGATGGCACAAAAATTCAATTTGTCTTAATAAATAATTCTTCAGAATAGATTAATTTATATGTATATTGAGGAGAAATAACCAAACAGCTCTTATTATGGGTAAGTTAAAAACAAAGAAATCATCAAAAAATTAGTAAAAAATAGAAAGTCAGGTTTATAAATCTGCCAACAGTGAAGACTTACTAGGTACCTTCGATATTAGGCATGGAATGAGATCTTCACCTCAAAAAGGATTATTTGTCCTTCATTTTTTTCCCTCCCCAAATGTGACTAAAGGTTCAATCTATATCTGTAATATAATAATGCTAAAATCCTCAAACATGTTCAAGGTATGTATACTCTAGATTTCACTAAAACATATCTTAGAAAAATGGTTTTGTTATATTTAGTTATGATGTGTTCTCATTGCAGATTCATTATCCAATAAATTATCCAACAAATATTATCAGATATGTACTATGTTCCAATCATTGCTCTAGGCATTAAAATAACACAGTGATCAAAGCATGTCTGCCTCCATGGATCTAACATACTGTTTAAACTTAAACATCAATTAATAGTTTAAACCACTCCAATCTGAGAATTTTCTACTTGAAGGAAATTATTGTTTAATAATAGCATGCTAGACATCTCTTAATTTTCTTACTACTCCTAGGGCACCTGGGTGGCTCAATCAGTTAAGTGTCAGACTCTTGGCTTCTGCTCTTCTGATCTCAGGAGTGAGATGGGCCCCGCCTCTGGGCTCCATGCTTAAGAGTGGAGTCACGTGAGATTCTCTCTCTCCCTCTCCCTCTGCCCTTCCCTGTTCCTGCTCTCTCTTGCTCTTTACAAAATAAATAAATAAATAAATATTTAAAAAAATTTTTTTCTTACTGCTCCTATTTGTAATTCAGTGATGGAAAAACAATTTGTAGTGACATTAACCAGTGTAGATAAAATATAACCTGGTTATAGGGCTAAAGTCCTAGATTATACTAAATCCTAGTGTCCATTTGACTTTCAACTGACCATGACATCAAGTGAAAAGAATTATGCTACAGGCTGTTCACATTCATTGCTATGGCAAACAATACTTTAATGTAAAATACTTACCACTAAAATTACCACACACACACACACACACACACACACACACACACACACACTGAATAATGGGAATAGAGAAATGATGAGCAGTAAGCAAACCAAGGGAAATTTTACCTACTAGCTAATTTTATTCTGAAAATTTATTTTTTGGCTATTTCTAAAATATCACATAAATGGAATCAGAGCATGTACTCTTTTGTGTTTGCCTTCTTTCACTTAGCAAAATATACTTGTGATTCATCTATGTTTTTGTGTATATCAGTATATCAATAGTTCATTCCTTTTCAGGGCTGAGGGCCCATTGTACCTTCTATTATAGTTTGTTTATCCATTCACTGGTGGAAGGGCATCTTGGTCATTTCCATTTTTTGGTGGTTACGAATAAAGCTGCTAAAAACAATTATGTACAAGACTTTGTGTAAACATAAATTTTTGTTTTTTCACAAATATACCTATTAGTGCAACTGCTGGGTTATACAGTAATTGTATGCTGAATTTGATAAGAAACTGACAAAGTGTTTTCCAAAGTGACCGGACCATTTTACAACCTCACAAGCACTGTGAGAATTGTTCCATATTGACCAACTGTTCCATATCCTCTTTAGCATCCATTACTGTCAGTTTTTCCTTTTTCTGAACTATAATAAGAGGTGTGTAGTGATATTTCATTATATTTTTAATTTGCATTTCCTTTATGATTAATGAGGTTGAGCATCTTTTCATGTGATTATTTACCATCCACATATATTCTTTGGTGAAGAGCTTGTTCATCTTTTACTCATTAGTTTTAATTGGTTAGGTTTTCTTATTATTAATTTGTAAGAATTCTTCATATATCCTGGATACAAATCCTTGGTTAACCAAGTGATTTGGAAATGCGTTCTCCCAATTTGTGGGTTATCTTTCCACTGTCTTAACAGAGTCTTTCACAGAGCAAAAATTTATTTTGATAAAGTTAAATATATTAATGTTTTCTCTTATGGATCATGACTTTGGTATCCTATCTAAGAATTCTTAGTCTTATCCAAGACACAAAGATTTTCTCGTATGATTTCTTGGCATTGTACTGTTTGATGCTTTACATTTAGGCCTATAATTATTTTGAGCAAATTTTTGTATAAGGTGTCAGATATAGATCAACATTTTTTTTTACATGTAGTTGTCCAAAAGTTTTCAACACCATTTATCAAAAATATTATCTTTCTCTACTGCATTTCCTTCACACTGCTAAAAAAAAAAATTGACAATTTGGTGTAGGTCTGGTTATGGACTCCATCTTTCCCCCTCAGACCTATTCAGATAAAATTGTTTTCTATGTAGAAAACTCTGAACAATTCACAAAACAACTCCTAGAATTACAAAGTGAATTTACTGAGGTTGCAGACTACAAGATCAATGTAAAAAAAAAAAATTAGATTTCAGTTAATCTCCTTTGCCTGAGGGAATACTCAATTCTTGACCCAGTAGAGAGATCTATTATGAATTAAAGTTGAGAAGGGCCATTAGATCACAACCTATTGCTGTTGTCTGGTTAGGTCACAGGCCTCTGAAAGCTGTACTTGAAAATGCAATATTCCTAACGAGAATAAATCTGAAACTAGAAATTTAACAACAGTATATTTAGCAAAAGTATATTACATTGTTTGATTTTCAAATGTTAAGATTGGGATAATCTAGATAAACCCACTTGTTAATGACATAATTTCCTTTTAATATACTATTGGACTTTTTTTCCCTAAAATTTTGTTGAAGACTTTTGTATCTATTATCACTTATTGGTTGGTAGTTTTGTTTTGGTTTTGGTTTTGGTTTGCTTGTTTGTTCAGTGATGTTTACATTTGGTTTTGGTATTAGATAAATCCTGGCTTCACAAAATGAATTTAGAGTGTTCCTTCCATTTTCTGGAAGACTGAGTAGAATTTGTATTATTTCTTCCTTAAACGTTTAATAGAATTTACAAGTTAATCCATCTGAGTCTAGACTTTTTCCTTGTTAAATGGTTTTTAACTACAGATACTACTATACATGTAATCTATGTTTTCATGAATTAAATCTACTATTTTATGTCTTTTAAGAATTGGTTTATCTAATTTTTTTCAAGATTTTATTTATTTATTTATTTATTTGACAGAGAGAGAAAAATAGCGAGAGAGGGAACACAAGCAGGGGAGAGGGAGAAGCAGGCTTCCAGCCGAGCAGGGAGCCCGATGTGGGGCTGGATCCCCGGGCCCTGAGATCATGACCTGAGCTGAAGGTAGACACTTAATGACTGAGCCACCCAGATGCCCTGGTTTATCTAAATTTTTGAATATATGGTATAGAATAGTATATAATAGCTTTAAAATCTTTTTTAAATTGTGAGGTATGTAGTGATATGCCCTTTCATTTCCAATTTTGACAGTTTTTGACATCTCTCTCTCTCTTTTTATTCCTACTTGGTTAGTCTGGGTAGAGATTTGTCAAATTCAATGCTTTCCCCTCCCCCCAAACATCAGCTTTTAGCTCAATTAAATTTCTATGTTATTTATTATTATTCTCTATTATTGTTCTAAATTTCATTATTGCTGCTCTTTATTATTTTCTTCCTTCTGATTCTTATAGATTTAATATGCTCTTCTGTTTATAGTACCTTAAGGTATAAATTTCAATTACTGATTTATGTCTTTTCTTTTTTTCTAATATAAGCATTTAATGCTATGACTTTTCCATTCAGAGTTATATTAGTTCTAGTCCACAAATGTTATCATTTCATAATTTCAATATGAAATATATTTTCAGTTCCTTCTGAAACTTTTTCTACGGATTTTTAGTGTTCTTAATTGCCAAATGTTTGAGGATTTTTCAGATATATTTTTCTTTTTTAATTATTTATGTTCAGAGAAGGTGCTTTCTATGATTTTTATTCTTTTGAATTTATTAAGGTTTATTTTATGTCCTAGAATATGGTCCATCATGGAGAATGCTCCATGTGCACTCCTCAATTACCATAAATAACTGGCTAAGATAATCACAGAAAAGTTATCTATTATTTATTGTATTATTTATGGAACATTTTAAGAAGTTAGGAGATTGGAAATGGGCAATTATGTGGCCTTTTAAAAAAAATACATATTTATAGAAAGAGGTATATTAAAAAATAATCCTCAAATGATAGGCAAACTTCTCTAAAACTTCATGCTTGGGAATATACTGATGCAAATCATTGTGAGCTCTAATAAAATTACAGGCTATTGAATAAAAAAAAATCATCATGCCTTTGCGAAGAATAAAGTTATCAGACTAATCAAATTTATTTCCCCGGCAAAACAGCACTATAATAAACTATAATATACTGTGACCTTATATAACTTCTGATTTTCCCACAATGAAATAATTTTAAAAATCCAAAATACATTATTTAGGACAATGTCAATACTTCCTTCAATTCATGTCACTGTCAGTATTATGCGTGCCCTTGCATGTGAGGAGCTTCAGCGTTGCCTAAAAGTTTACCATCCTTCTTTGGCTACAATGTTCCAGAGATGCAGCTGTTACCACGTGAAGACCAAGGTTTGTTTCTGATGACAAAACCCCCAATTTTATATTTTTTTAGTCAAAGTTTACAAAAAGGAGATTATATAACATCTTTTTTATTCACAAATATTTTTAAAAGATGGTATTTATTTATTTATTTAGAGAAGAGGAGAGAGAGAAAGAGAGTGAGTGGAGGGAGGGGCAAAGGGAGAGAGAGCATTTCAAGCAGACTTCGTGCTGAGCACAGAACCCGACACGGGGCTCAATCCTACGACCCTGAGATCATGGCCTGAACCAACATCAAGAGTCACATGTTCAACCAACTGAGCCACCCAGGTGCCCCCACAAATATTTTAATATATAATATGTAATAATATGTCAAAAACTAGACTTTTACAGCAAATATTCTGTTTAATTTCATGTTGTTCTTAATTCAAAATAATGTTAAATTTAAGCTTATGGAAATGCCTTTGCCATGAAACTGTTCTGTGGAAATATCTGGAGATATATTCCCAGTCCCTATTTATTCTCCCATGATATTTCTAGATATTATACAGAATTTATTTTGTTCATCATTTCCTAATATTCTTTTCTTAACAATGAGAATGTTAAGTTTTCTAAACATCAGGTCTCAAAATCTTTCCTTCTGAAAAAAGTAGCTTTTTAAAAAAATTTTATTTCTCCCAGGAGAGATTATGCTTGAAGAGTTCTAAGCTCATGTCTTCTGCATTATATATCTTTCATATCATTCAAATGACTCCAAATAGAGAACCAGCATGGTTTGATATCTAAAGTCAGACTCACCTGTGAGTAATTTTCTCCAATTAGATATGTTGTCTATTCAAGGCACTGTCCCTGATAATCCCAGGCAACTTCTAATCAAGGATTTTTTAAGATAAAAACATTAAAAATTGTAATCAGCTTACTACAGAGGAATAGATACCAAGCAAGACTTCTATATAGTTGTCGAGTCTAATGTTGTACCATTAACAATGCTCGTTACAAGAAATGTGACTGAAGAATTGCTGTAAAATAAGACAAATGAAGTAGCCAAAGACAAATTAGGAACAAGGAATAAGTGGGGAGTGGGTGAATGTCACCACTGCCATGTGCTGCCAAGAGCTAAAGATTTGTTTAGATACGTAAAATAGTTTCTGACTCATTTTTTTTAACTTCTACATATTGCTTGATACTGTTGAATTTTCAGCTCTATATTAAACTCTCTACTTTTTTAAATTCAGAGACATCCTGCCTTCTTCTTGTCCTCTAACTGACCTCTCCTTTTCAGTCTCCCTTGCTATCTCCTCTTCTGAGTGCAACGTAAATGTTAGAGTTTGTGACTCTTTTCCTTTCTTACTCTAGATGCCCACCTGGGCTTACTCATCTATTCTCATGAGGCATACTCAACTCTATCTCCAGCTCCAAGATGTCACTTAAGTTCCAGATTTACATCTAGTTTCTATGCACTGAACTGTATCCTACCAAAATTTATATGCTGAAGCCCTAACCCCAAGGTGATTAGAATCTGGAGATTAGGATCTTTGGGAACCAATTAAGATTAAATGAGGTAATAAAAGTTGGATCCTAATCCGATGGGACTTTGTCCTCATAAGAAGAGGAGAGAGACAGAGATCACTTGTTCTCACTCCACCATGTGAGGACACAGAGACAAGGTGGTTATCTGCAAGCCAGGAGAAGAACTCTCACCAGAACTTGGTTGTATTGGCAATCTAATCTTGGATTTCCAGCCCGCAGAACTGTGAGAAAATAAATTTTTGTTGTTTAAGCCACCCAGTTAACAGTATTTTTTAAATGGCTATCTGAGCTGTCTAATACCCTAGATAACTACTAGTCATTTCTTCCAGGATATTCAACAGGTAATTCAAGCCAAACACATTTAAAATAAAACTCATTACTTTTCCACTAAATCTGCCCCTCCTCTTATATTCTATATCTAATAAGTAGAAGCCAGAAGCTTGAGAAAAATTTGAGATTTTCCTTACCCTTACATTTTCTGAATGCCAACCAGTCATCAAATACCATATATTATCTTTTCAACATCTTCATAATTTAATCACTCTGCACTACTAGTGTGGTAATATTAGAGCTCATTTCCTATGTGTACTATTTCAGTAGGTTTCTCACTTCAAGTAGCTTCCTCATTTCTAGTTTTACACTCAAGCAATCCATCTTTTGCTGTAAAACAATCAACTGAAAATGCAATTCTACCAAGCCCCCAGCCCACCTCATAACTTTCAGTTTTATCCATTGCTTATATAATGGCAAACAACCTTCCCTCTACCATCATCTGGGTCCTGCTTACCCTTCTAATTTATTTCTTGTTGCTTCATATGTACTCTCCTCTCCAGTCATTTATTCATATGTCAAGACTCAGTTCAAGACCCAGATTCCCTCTAAGAAGCATTTTTTTGTTTTGTTTTTTGTTTGTTTTTAAGTGGGCTCTACACCCAGCATGCATCCCAATGTGGGACTTGAACTCAGAACCCCGAGATCAAGACCTAGGCTAAGATCAAGAGCTGGAAGCTCAACTTACTGAGCCACCCAGGTGCCCCAAGAAGCATTTTCAACCCCTTTCCTCAAAGATTTTACTGACCTGAATTTGATGAACCTATTGGTTTACAAATCTCTTTCACATTAAGGCTCTAATCTCCTCAAAGGAAGCAAATACATCTTAATGCATCAACGTGTTTGCTACATAGGAGACACTTAATAAAGATTCGTTGAATGAAAGAAGGAATAAAAAGAATCAAAGCTCCATTAAGGCTACAATTAATATTGTGTAAGTTAAAAACAGAATGATTATAAACAGGAAAATGGTTAAATGATGTTATAATAAATAAAAGACATCTCCAAAAATCATTTTGCTAAATAAAAATAGTAGAATATAAAACCATACAGACTGTTGATCATGATTCAGTAAGAATATGTGTGTGTATGTGTGTGTATGCCTGCATGCATGCTGGCATACACAGAAGATTACCAGAAAATGTATCAAAGCATTAACAGAAGCTACTTGCAGATGGTGGGATTAGAGGTAAATTTTATTTTATTTTTGTTAAACGTGTGCATTTTTAAAATATGGCAAACAAAATTATTATTCCTAGAGCAAAACAATATGTTAAATGAAATTAAAATGTTTAAAATCTAAACAGTGTATTTGACTTCAAAGCATGAGAGTAGTAAAGCTTTGATTTAATTTATGTTTTAGTCAAAGTTCTTAAGGTATAAAAATGAAGCAAAATAAATGAAAAAAAAAAACCAATATAAGTGGACCTCAAGGAAGCCAAGAAAGAACAGGGAGGTGTAATCATGATTCTGGGAACTAAAATCAGGGAATAAAAAGATGGCTGTGACTTGGATCTCTATTTCCCGGAAGATACCTAATCTTTTGATCCTGCTCTTCATACATCTGTTTCCTACAATCTCCCCTTCTCCTCCTCTCCCTCTGGTTTGGCTTTCTCTGATTTCCATACACATAGGCCAATGTATAGAGAACCTTTTCATCCTGAGTTTATATCATCTTAGTTTGAGTGACCACAGAGACAAATTTGTATGATACCCAATCCCAAACATCTGAGAGAGTCTGATTGGCCTAGCTTGTTGTATAAGGTATAGCCAATCGGCTGTGTCCAGGCTGCTGAGACGGGTCTGACAGAATTATTTTTTAGAATGTGTTTCCTTCTCACGTCGTTGTGAGTGGCAGTTTATAGGAGAGAATAAATCCTAAGCAATAAATAACAATGTAATAACAGCAAAACAAGAAAAATATAAAATATTTTTTCACTCATGTATATACTAGATTTATGAATTTATAGCTGAGAATATACCATCTGATATTTCAAAAAGAACAATTCTCAAGTTGTTTTTACCCTTGAATATCCAAATATAAAAACAGATAGGAACAACAGAATATTGCTAATAAAAATAATTATATGTCTGCATACGTTGCTTGCTCTTCTGTTTGACTACACGGATATCTGATTCTCTAAAAATCATTCAAATTTCATTAAAAGAAATTAGAGAGCTATAGCAAAGGTCACCAGACATGACTTCAGAGGACCCGAGTCTGATTCCAGTTTTTCCATTTAGTGTATATATATGACAATCTTAGATCACTTAATTTCTCTGAGTATTAGTTTCCTCAAATCACTTAATTTCTCTGATTATTAGTTTCCTCAAATCACTTAATTTCTCTGATTATTAGTTTCCTTGGTTGCAAAATGGAGAGAATGAAATCTGACATGGTTTCTTCTTTGTACTGCTACGAAGATTAAAGTGGTTTAAAGGTACAATAATAAAGAACTTTTGGGGGCAGAAAATTCAGCAATATACAGTGACGAAAGTCAACAAAGAACTTTATTTTCATGTGTACTAAAAATATAAATAAGAGTTTAAAGATAATAGTTATTATAACTAAGTTTCATTTCGGCACTTTAGAAGTTATATATAATGTAATTCCAAATATCCTCCATATCAAGAACCAAAACAAAGTCCACAACATGCATGTCAAGTTGCAGTGGCAAGATATAAATAGTAACACATTTCAAAAATAATAAAAATATTTATTTAGAGAAGAAAAGTTAATTCTATAATACAGAGAAGGGTTGAGGTTTTGCTCATGTTTGGCAGAGAAATCTGAATATTTTTATCCATCCAACTAGAACAAATTAATTTTTGTGTGTTCAGGCAGTAAAAAAACTGGATGTTACAGACTTCCCAAACTACTTGGAAACTATGTAGATTTATTAATGTTAATATTGTAAATAAGACCTTAGTTATTTATAAATAACAAAACTTTAAATAAAGACTAAAGTACTTGTTGAGTAATTTCCAAAGACAGAGTTCTTCAGTTTATATTGTAATGTCATAGCAATCATTTATTTAATAAGAGAATGGCTTTTGATAGATTTTTAAAAACCATTGAATATAATATGGCTTCAAAACTAGTACTTTCATACTACCCATTCTTACTCATATGGGTAAGTGAAAAGTATATGTGCATAAAATTTCACTTTATAGTTAATATATACTTAATAGCAATTATAACATTTAATAACTTACAATTTTAAAATACACTCACAAATTTCATATTTGTCAGAATAAGCAGAATCAACAATTTCCATTTTGTAGATGAAAAAAGAAGGTCCCTAGATTCCCAATCCAGTGCTCTTCTTTGGGTACCATGCTACTTATGGATACATTGTTCTTTGTTCTGCCCAAAACCATGGGTTCCTCATAATCTTTTAGTATCTATATGATAATCCTGCCTTGAAGAATAGGCTTCTTTCTGCTCACATATGTTACACCTTCTCCAAGTCTCTGCTTGTGCTTTCTTTCCCAACCACACCCTCAGAAAATTCTTACTCATTCCATATCCTTCTTTCCTAAGCTCCCACATCTTAAGAAAAACTTCCCCTTGACTAATAGCACTTTCCTTTCAATATTGAGCATCCTCATCACACCTTTAAGCATTCAAATATTGATTGCTTATCATTGAAAGTAAAAAGTATTATTGTTATCCAGTTTTCTGGCTGTTTCATATAGGCCATTCAAATTATCTCGCTGGCTTGACTTGCTGATTTAAGGGTCTGGCCCAAAGAAAATCTGCCCAGTCTCTTTAGAGGAGGCTAATCACTGAAACTAAAGTTTCAAAAATAGAAGCTATAAAACTTGCCTCCATGCTTATAAATGACTGATCTAATACTCTAATCGTATACTCAACAAACACACCGAACTTCCCTTTTGTTCTCTTTGTCCCAACTTCAAATTCTGAAAAGTAAGAACGACCACTCATAGTAAACAGAGAGGAAGCCATCTAAAATCATTTACAATGTATTAAACTAATTCACAGGTATAATATTAAGTATTCCCACACCCTTATCAATCAAGGGCACATGTTTCTAAAATGGTCCATGTCATTTGGTCAGGTGTTTGCCCAGAGTGGAACACATATAATTATGCATCATTAATGTATATATTAAGCCAAAGAAAAACCTAATTTGCTACCATCTGTGCTGGTAAACTGCCTAGAACAAGTAGATACTGATTAGTTTCATTTTGGCTGGCACCTGTGTGGCCACAGCACCCAAACCTTCAGATTTTCACATCAGCATTCAATTGCTTCCAGGTAATTGGTTTTTGTTATATAAAATGTTAGGGGACTACAAAGATTTAAAACTTTAAAGAAATAATATTTCTTTTTCAGGTAGGAGAGTACAAAATCACGGCACTTCACAGGCTAAATAATGGAGGAAAAAATGGATTACAATTAGGAACATTCAAAATATCTCAAAATAAAATCCTCCCAGTAGATACTCTCTTTTTAAAATTTAAGCATTTGTTCATTTCCTCCAAGTTTTAGAGTAGCTAGTGTAAGAAAAGGCAGGGTAGTCTGTAATACATATTTCCAAGGTCAAAAAAAGGAAAAATAAGAAAAATAGTTTTTAAAGTCCAGAAAGATAGAAGAAAAGTTGCTCATGGTGAGCTATGTTTTCTCCCAAAGAAATGGGGGGAAACTGTAAGAGAGATGACTAAGGAGTAGAAGACCTGGTGATTCACCAGCCACAATGTACCAGACACCTCTTATTAATATAAATGATATAGAATCGTACCTATTGATTGGAAAATCTACTTCTGCAAAAGGATTTTTTTTGAAAATTCATCAATGAAGCCCTGCCTTTGTCTTATCTAGTATCAGGAAGTAACTAATTTTATTTTATTTTTTCTCATACTCTCCACTCATGACTGAAAGAAAAAACTGCTTAAATCTGCTAAACTAGATTTATTCAGGTGGCAAGAATTTATATTTTAAGTTACTGTAGCAAATATTAAAGAACTGAAGTACTTCAAACTCTGATTTTGGAAAAGCACTATCAGCTTCCTTTATTTCTTGTGCTGACATGTATAAAGCCTTGTTTCCTCTGTTAAATAGATATTTGTCTATAAAGACTGGATACATATTTATTTGTAGATAGCACATGTTCTGTTTTGTTGTGATTTTCTATTCCATATATGTGTCAATAAAATGAAATTATATGTCTTTCTATTGGTATATTTAGAGTCAGACAAATATAGAGAACTGTCAGAAAGATAAAAAGTTGCTGTAAAAGCAACTAGAAAATTGACCCCAAACAGGAAGAAATCATTATAAGGTCAGATAGGAAAAGAATGTGGTATTATGTTGCAAGATAATGGATAACCCAAATGTCCTTAAAGGAAAGCTGAGTGATCTGATTTGATTCTCTGTCTCCAGAGAGAGAGAAAGATTTTTGGATGACCCTACCAACTATAATGAGATTCTAGTAAAGCATAATGAAGTAAGTTATAAACTGAGGTTGGACATACAGAGACCAAAATTTGAAGAACTTGGGTGTAACTGGGAAGAACCAAAGAAGTAGTAGATATCGAGAAGGAGTGGGTACATGAGCACTCTATCTTTTCACTGAATGTAGAAAGGATTCCCCACTAGCATAAAGTTTAGATGAGGCTATAGTTGGTAGCGGACTTCTTCAAGACTGTACATGGAAATAATTTTTGACCCTGGTACATTGTACTATTAGATCAAAGTTGGTATCAGGGTGCAAAAGACTGAAGAGTAAGCATTTCTTCCACAAAAAAAATCAAAAGTATTTAAGTGCATAAAGAAAATATTAAAGCTCCCTTCTCTTTCTCCCATCCACCATTTCCTAATCCTACTGTAGCTACTAAACATTAAATATTAAGAATTTGGTGAATATTCTTGCAGCACTTTTCCTAGTTATATAAAATCCTTTTCAGTGAAACAAAGAACAAATCATACAGAGTCAATTCCAAAACACTCGATTCAGAATATGATACTAACACAATTTGGGAATATAATGTTTAGAAATGAAAGGAACTATTCAAGTTTCCTAATCAAAACCTTGCATTGGTACTATTGAGGATTTTCAGTTTCCATGGATCATGGAACAGCTGTGAGAACAGCTTAGCTATGCCATCTGCTCAGAGTCTCACGAGGATGAAATCAAGGTGTTGGCCCAGCCACATCCCTTTCTGTAGTAAGCTCACATGATTGTTGACAAACTTCACTACCTTATAGTTATAAGAATGAGGTCTCTGTTTTTTTGCCAGCTGTTAAGCCAGAGGCTACTCTCAACTTCTAGAGACCACAGGGTCCTCTCACACAATAGTTGCTTAGTAGTTCAAGGCCAGTATGAGAATCTCTCTCATTAGAAAGAGTTAAATCACTCTTTTAAGAAATTACCTAATTAGTCGGCTCACCTAGGATAACCTCCTTTGTGATTAACTCAAAATAATCCAAAATCCCTTCACCTTTGTCATAGAGTTGAATCTAATTGCAGCATGATATCCCATCATATTCTAAGGTCCTCCAACACTTAAGAGGAAGGGATGTTACACGGATATGGGTAATTGAGGGTCATCTCAGAATTCTGCTCACCCCAGTATTAGAGCATCAGCTTAGAATTCTATCAGATCCCTATATCCAATGTGTAGCCCTTTAGTGCTAACAAATGAAAGCCTGGGTATTTACCACAGCCCTTCCTTGGTACATGCCATAGCCCTAGAAAACTACCAAAAGCTCTGCTTGACTTCTTAACCAGTAACTCTCACTTGAAAATTGGCTGTTACTCCAAAAATAAATCCGTGCTGAATGTTGGACTCCAATCTCTGCTTCCCTTCTTTCCAGGATCCTTGACCGTCCCTGTGCTCCCTACCTTAGTAATTACTTGACTTTCGAACACATGTTCGCTGTGGGGTACTTTAAATTTATTTTTATTTTATTTTTAAAAATAGCACCCAAATTTTCTGGTTGTTCTTATTAGGAATGTTAATCCACAACAAACAGGTCTACCATTATTGGAACTCAATAGCTCTGGTAGTTTGTGAGATTTTATTCACAAACAGAAGATTTATAAGATACAGCACAACAGTAATAAGCTAGCAACTGGTTTAGTTTGAAAGAAAGTTAACTTCTTTTTTAATCATTAAAATCTGTGAAGAATTAATTAGAAAATAAATTTTAAAAGTCAGCTTTTAATGTTAATCATTTTATTTAACTGTAATTTTTATTGATAATATACCACTGACTTTAAGCCAAAATTTTAGTATATGCATCAGAAATGATATTTTTGAAAATGTCCTCTTTAAAATAATCTTTAATTTGCATGTTATTTTTTTAATAAGTGATCATTAATGGAAGCAGTTTCCATTTTGAGGCTTAAACTCTTTCAGTGAGCTGCGGGAATTAAGAATCTCACAGAATTATTCTAACGTAAAAATTTTATGGAACAAAATAGATGTTCAGCATAATTACCACCAAATTTGCACCTTTACACTCTGTTAATTAGCAACATTCAAACATGTGGAAGTCTTTCACGTGTCTAATTAATAAATGTCCTCATTCTCCTCCAAGTTTTAAACATTCGGCTAATATCTCTGGTTAATATTATCCACCTCAGTGCTACTCATAATATGGTCCTTGTACAGACAGCATTAGCAACACCTGAGAGTTTATCCAAAATGAAAATTCTAAAGCACCCTATTCCTAAACCTACTAAATCAGAATCTTGGGGTGATAGCCAGGAATGGATTTTAATCTCTCCAGGTGATTTTTAGGCACACCCAAGTTTGACAAGCAATCATCTAGCTCATTTGATAGCTATACGAATTTTAACAACAAAACAAATAGATCAAAATACACATGTGAAATTTTCCCCTTATATTTACACCCATCTTTGAGATAGTCGATAAACTGTCTCATCGACAAGGAAGGGGACAATAAACCCACTCCATATTTGGATAGGCCTCTTGGATGAAGGGCAAAGGGCCAGAGCCTGAATGTACATTTGAATGTTATTTCTCATTTCCACATAATGGTTTGGGGCCATAAATTCCAACACAGCACAGACAACTGAACAATAAATCAAAAATACTAGCACTTCAGCCTTGCACATTATGCGGCGAGGAATTTAAAAGGGGATTTTAAAAAAATACAACAGTGGGCACAAGTTTCCAACATACCAAAAATCACTCAGAATAAAAGCATAACCCTGAAAATAAAACTTAAAACCAATAAAAAACATGATATAAGTAATCAAACTTCCAAAACTATAATATTGGAGTATCCTGCTTATAATTCTTCTTAAATGTAAGATAATTACTATTTGTATATCAATATCAATGTGACTGACCCATTTAATCAACCAACAATTTTAAATTACTTTCAATAAAACCATGATATAAACTTAAAGTTTAATTATTTAATATGGTTGAAAGAGACGAAATTCAAAAATTTATAGTATTCACATAACTTAAAAGCAGAAAAACCTAAGGTCAAAAAGTGAAACATGCACAGAATGTGATCCACTTCCCTCATATGGATGGAATTCTAAAGCCACATATTAAGGAAATCCTGTATTAAAAATTACTAAATTTGTCATCCCACTCTTTCCAACTTTAATACACTCTTTAGTGATTAAATATTTTCCTAACACTACAAGAACAAAATAATATGCAAAATGCTGATTTTACTGATCAAACATCTACCTGGTATTTTTCTTATTAGCACTGGGTAAAGATTTCTTCTCTTTTGTAATCACGGATACGTATTCGAAAGATATCTATGCTCAAAGTACTCTCCTCACCAATGAAAGGATTTTAATACCTGTTACCCAACCTTTAGTCCCATGGATGATCAGAGCTAATTGAAAGATAGCAGATCACTGATGGCAATGAAACCAGTAGAGGTAAAGTACTGATCTATGGACTCAGAGATATTAGCTGCAAATAAAAACACTGAGTGGTCTGTCATTCTACAATAAATAGTAAGAAAGGCTGACCCTAAATTATTTTAAGTTCCATGATCTGCCAGGAACTAAATTCTGTCTTTCAATGTATTGTATTTAACTCCATTTTTTGAAGTCCGGTCCACAATAAATAGTTCAGGAAATAGAGCCTTTATTTGGATACTCTATAGTAAATTAGTAACCCTTAGGAATAATCCTGTGGAAAAAAATTGAAAGTACAAAACAAGACTTTGTATTCAACACAACTTTTTAAAAAATATCAGTAATGAAATAAGTGAAAATATTCTTTTTTTTTTTTAAAGATTTTATTTATTTATTTCACAGAGGGAAAGAGATCACAATTAGGCTGTGAGGCAGGCAGAGAGGGAGGAGGAAGCAGGCTCCTCGCTGAGCAGAGAGTCTGATGCGGGCCTCAATCCCAGGACTCTGAGATCATGACCTGAGCCGAAGGCACAGGCTTTAAGCCACTGAGCCACCCAGGCGCCCAAGTGAAAATATTTCTAAGTTGCCTCTAAGTTCCTTGAGAGCAACAATGCCTTGTTATTATTAATTTACATAAAACCCTTCATGGGTTCCAAATGAATATGCAGTTCATATTTATTCGTATATCTGATTCAGCACTAAGTTTAGAACAGTAAACATAAAATGTTTTAATCAAAATGAGTTGAAAATTGTTTAAACTTCTTTTTTTACCACATAAGCAAATCAAGAGTTGATTTACAGATTTTAAACAAATTATCAATATGTGAGTTTAAAAATTACTAAATACATAAATCAACTTGAAAAACAGAAAATTTCCAATATAGATATGCAAATGTTTACAACTAATCTATTTAAAAGTTGATAAACAACTTTTGTATATGCAAGTAATTCAAATGTGTCTATACTAAACTAAGGGGTATCCATGACAATATTCTTTATCATATTTAGAAATATATGATCTCATTCTACCAAACATTTCAACTTTCTTAGACGATCTTAGATCATTTATAGTGCTACTAAAAACAGCAACAAATGTTTTGCTGAAAATATGAGTTAAATAATAAAAAGTTTTCCTTATAATAACTAATTAAAGTATGATCATGGATGCATAGGGGGCTTACATACATTTTTTGAAAAGCAAGAAAAAGCACTACCGCATTTTTGTAGCACATCTTCTAATATGTTAGTAGAATTTGATTATATTAACACTGGCTTCTATAGTGAATTTGAATTTGGAAGAAATCATTTGTTAATTTTACTATTAAAAGAATACTTTTAATTTCACTATCGGTATATTAAATAATACTAATATTTAATCTGTTTTATTTGGTGAGTTTATAGCCATTTTTAAAAATTTGTATGCCATCTCTTCAGTCTAAAATGGATATTTAATTTACAACAAACATCTACTGTTGCTAAATACAGCAACTTAAAATATCTAATAATAGTACACTTTGATTTTTGGAATTATCTACATTTTTTGTGGTGTGTTTATAAATTGACTTTTCATACTTGCTAAGAATTTAAAATATATTAGTCATATATATATAGCACCTTCTGAATTTCTCAAAATTACTTCCTGAAGAAAAGCTTGGACTAAACTTTGCTAAGCAACTAAACACTTCCCTAGACTCTACCATATCTGATTTCACAGTATATTTTTTTCTCAAAGAGACATTTGTAAGGTTTTAAGGTTTTAACGATAGAAGAAAACTGAGCATTAGGGAAAGACATAAGATGTGCAAGAAAAACAATCATAAAAATTAGTTTACTTCTATTGGCCTCAAGGAAAATAATTAATTTGCTTAATGGGCGTGAGTAATGAGGCAGCACTTATTGCTGCCATGACTTTTCTGCTTTTTTAGTCCACCTTTTATTCTAAATTGGGCGTTGGGGGGTGGGAAACATGAGTACCATAATGTTTTCCCAGAGTAAAGCGATAACCCAAGACAATACATTACAAATGCACTTTGTCTTTTTAGAAGAGCTATAGGAGGGGCCATCCACAATCCTGAACTACCTACCACTATCACTAGGGATATAATTGTGTGGTCCTAGAAGGCCAGAAACAGGTTATACAAGCAGATCATTCAGTGCTCTGATTCCAACTTTATCCATACATGTATTTTTCAATGAATTATATATAAAATGAATAACTGAATACTAAGTTACCTGGTCCTACTCTACTTTAGTTCCAGATACGTGTCCACAGACCAATGTATGTTGCAACACGCATTCTAAGTAGCATTAAACATTCCTGACATTCACTATTATTTTATTTCCATCGAACTGCAATTTGTGCCTAGAATTCTAACCTTAGAAATTAGTAAAATGAACAAGTGTATATTATTATCCCAGCACACTAATTTTAAACATACATATGAGATATTAAGATATACTGAACTATGTTAATTACCACTTCATTTCATGTTTCTTTAGTTTATGATATTCAAATATTTAAGTAAACACAGTGGTTGATATTTTAGTTATTTAGAAGAACTCATAAATTCAAAGCATAGCATAAAATTATAGCAATGCTAATTCATTCATTTATCAAATTCCAGGACAAAATAATCAGGTAGTATTGTGTCTCTAAAAGAGTTTAGTTTCCCCAAACATGGTAACAATTGCCAAATTAATATTTCATTTATGTGATTTCACTTTCCTATTATTTCAAGCACACTGCTGAAGCCATTAGCCTTCCACATTGTTTATTTCTTTGTCATTTAGTCCAATCCTGTCCCCATGTCTGATGATCTTCAACACACTGATCCACAGCAGCCCAATAACATCAGTAAGGTCATCAACCCCTTATAAGAAAATAGAAATGGAAGTCTAAACGCTAAATAATCTCTAAAGTTTAACGTGGCCAGGAATGGCAGAAAGGAAACTTAAATGTAGGTCAAGACCTTCCCCTTAACCACTGCACAATACCTCTTTAATCAATTATATAATAATTATTTGCTTATAGGTCTAGTTTATATTCCCCTCAATAGCATGAATTGTACCAAATTCCTTCTCTTCTTGTAACATAGCCCAACAAGGCTTCAATAGTACTTCTTCATTTGAAGAGGGGAGTCTTGTCTGAGGGCGAAATGCTCCGTACACTCCCCCACTATGGGTTCCCCTCTGATTTGGACCTTGGGACAAGTTTACCCTTTCCCCTCTGAGTCTTGCCCAAGTCCTCCAGTACAGTCTCACTTTTCCCAAGCTATCTCATTTGGGCTGATTCTCTGGACACCTGGCCCCTCCCTCCATTTCCCTATTTGGGCTTCTTCTCAGGCCTCTCACCCCAACCTTACCAGTCAGCCAAGGGTCAGCTCCTTCTCACATTCTCTGTCTCACTACAATTCAGCCCCAGCTAATGGTTTATTAGAAATGAGTTCTACACTATTTCCAACATTATGAAAGAATTTTTCTGCCCTCCTCCCAGCAAGGCTTCTGTTTCTATGAAAGTTATTTGATGATTTGTTCTGACTGACTATCTTGGAGAAGGTTTTGCTGAGTGAAACTCCAAGGGTGGTTTTGTTAAAACTGCCCTGCTTCTCTTCGCTCCATTTCCCAAAGGTCAGTAGAACATATGTCTCCAGAGGTTTGAAAGTCACTACAAGTGAATTTAGCCAGAACTCTGGGCACCCATCCCAATGGAAGTCAATTTCCTAGCTTCAGTTGTTTTCCTCTTCCTACAAAGCACTTGCACTTTAGGCTAATAGCCAGTTTTGTGTTTCAGTGTGCTTCTCAAATGTTGAGACAATAGCTATCACCATTTGTACGCCAATTTTCTAAAATATTAGTCTGAACTAGCTCAAAGTTGCAGAAGAAAGTTTTTAGTTCTGCTTTGTAAGCTGTATGACTAGGGAAGTCCACATTAGATTATTCATTTAGATTTGTGTCTAGCACAGCTCTGGGATATTTATCATTTCATATTCTCAAACCTACTCTTTTGTTTTATTTTCCACAGTAACAGAGCACCACTCTATGTAATGAATGCCATGTCAGATTCTAAAACATATTTTTAAATATGATTAAGTGAGCCTAATTCCCTTATAACAAGGATCTCTAAAATTTATCATCCTCCAGTGACTCATTTTCATTTCTGCATTAAGTGTGGAAAGACTTTAAGAAACTGAAAGTGCATATTAGTTACTCATTTATTTATTACAAGTAAGCCTTATACAACAGAGATTTAGGATTGTAACATTGGAAATCCATGTAATTAAGTGTGGAAAGTCTCTAAACACAACTTATGATATAAGAACACACTGTTGGTAAATCTATCTTCTCTCTTGCTTTTCTGTGACAACTCCACCTTTTTACATCTTTTTCTCTTCATCTTTTTGTAAGTGATAGCTGATTTATGCAGAATGCCACTTCTACCAGTTACTAATTGTGTGATCTTGAGCAAGTTATTTAACCTGTGTGCCTTTATATATGTAATGTATATGTGGTGTGTGTGTGTGTGTGTGTGTGTGTGTGTGTGTATTCACTGAAAGCCTTCAGTAAATGTTAGTTATTATGCTATCAATAGTATGCCTCTTTGAGATCTAGAAAGATCAAATCCTGATGTTTCGCTCCATTTCAATGAGCATATTTTGATATATTGTGGATCTTTCTGTTTTGTTTCATCTCTGCAGGTTAATATCATCCTTCTTAGGATAGAACTAATACCATGGATTTCTTTTTTTTTTTTTTTTTAAAGATTTTATTTATTTCACAGAGGGAGAGAGATCACAAGGAGGCAGAGAGGCAGTCAGAGAGAGAGGGGGAAGCAGGCTCCCTGCTGAGCAGAGAGCCCGACACAGGCCTCGATCCCAGGACCCTGAGATCATGACCTGAGCCGAAAGCAGAGGCTTTAACCCACTGAGCCACCCAGGTGCCCAATACCATGGATTTCTGACAAGTTTATTTACCTCTAGAATTTTCTTAGTCCAAACTTTGTCCAAAATGTGTTCTGATATCATGTCAATATGCCTTAAAACATCACTTTAATCAACATCTTTCACTCCCTAACACTTCTCACTAAATTCCTAAGACATATGAGGGCAGGAAAAGGGATGCACATCTTTTTATTGCAGTAGTTTGTAATGTGAATAGATATGAAAAACAAGCTTAACAAATAGTTCTCTGTGATATTCACTCTTTCTCTAAAACTGCCCTGGGCTTTGCCACACTCATATACATTTCCTTCACAATCTACCTTGCCTATCTTTGCAGATATTCAAATTCTACCCATCAGTTATTTTCAAAGAGAAGGGAGTCCTCTTTACTACATCTCCATACTACCTTGCAACTATCCCAAATGGGTGATATTAAATGGGTTGACTTTTATCATCATAACTGGGCCACATATATTTAAAAACTGATAGCTTTGAGGAAGGCATATAAATAATCAGGCAAATACTAAGCATTCTCTACTCTACTTCTTTCCTTGGCCCTAAATGATGTATCCTTTTAAGCATAGAGGAATATGATTTGAGATTCAGATTTCTACTTAGAGCCTGAAATATATGATGCAAACCTATCGCTGTGTTCTGATTCTGAATATTGAGGTCAAAGAATTCAAATAATAGAGTTTTCAACAGAACCAAATATACCATCATAAAGTATTATTTCACCTTGTTTTAAATCATTATGCATTAATTCCTTATCCCAGCAAACTTTCAATAGGAGAGGATTCAGGTATCCCAAATCCCCTGGTCAAGATGTTTTAAGAATAAGAACTAATTAAAAAAAAGAAGAAGAAGAAGAAGAAGAACTAACTGTCACTCCATAATTGCACTTCTATCATTGCAAGCATGTGGCATGGCCACAATTAACCAAATTTGACATAATTTACCTCATTTTTAAAATTTCAATTTAAATTCAACATGATGACTCTCTCAGGGACATTTCCTCCTCCTAAGTTCAAATCTTCTTCCTCTCTCCCCTTGGACTACTGCACTAGACTAGTTATTGGTCCTCATGCTTCTCCTCTTCTTTCCCTCCAAAGTACTTGACAAACAATAACCACAATGAGATTTTTTTTTCAATGTAAATCTAATTATGTTATTTCCCTCTCATGCCCTTCCTCTATCTATTGTTGATATTTTTCATTGACTTCCACTCAACTTAAGAAAAAAATCCAAAGTTTCTCCAGAAGCTAGCCTGTATAACTGCCTCTTGACTACCATCAGAGTCTCTTGTGATTCTACCCTTCATCTATATGGCTAAACCCAATTTGGCCTTAATTCCTTGAACATGCTGCACTCCTTAGAAACTTCCACAATTAGAGGGTGTTTTACTTTTCAAAATGCTAATACAGAACACTGAGTCTCCCACTCTGATATGGAAATCTAGTCACAAGTGATTGAGATAAACTTAAAATAAAAGGTTTTAGAGGTGGAGAAGTTAAAAATAAATGCCAAGCTACTTTACAATTGTGTGTTCATAAGTTTAAATTGGGATGCCAAGAGTGTACCTCCTTGTTAGTGATTTTCAAATGTGTGATTACCAAATCCTGGTTAATTGTGTTACATGATCAAATATATTGCTGTAGTCCTAGTACTTACTTTTCTTCCTCCTCCTCCTCCTCCTCCTCTTCTTCTTCTTCTTCTTCTCTCCTCCTCCTCCTCCTCCTTCTTCTTCTTCTTCTTCTTCTTCTTCTTCTTCTTCTCCTTCTTCTCCTTCTTCTTCTTATTTTTTTTCTTTTTAAACTAAGCTCTCTGTTCAGCATAGGGCTTGAATTCACAACCCTATGATCTAGAGTCTCATGCTCTACCAACTGAGCCAGGAAGGAACCCTCTAGCACTCATTGATTACTATAGATTATAACTAATTAAAATGAGAACATCTCATTTGGAAAATTAATGATATTTCCCTTTTGTTTTAATAAGTGATCTATATTTTTTAGTATTGCATGTCTTTCCTCTGATTTGGAAGTCCAGAGTCAAAAAGAAAATATTGTAATCTCTAAGTGACACTCTTCCAGAATAAACAAACCTCCATATTAATGCATATAACTTTTGACATTTGGAAGCCAACTATTTACTATAAAAAGTAAACATAAGGGCGCCTGGGTGGCTCAGTGGGTTAAAGCCTCTGCTTTCGGCTCAGGTCATGATCTCAGCGTCCTGGGATCAAGGCCCGCATCGGGCTCTCTGCTCAGCGGGGAGCCTGCTTCCTCCTCTCCCTGTCTCTCTGCCTGCCTCTCTGCCTACTTGCAATCTCTCTCTCTGTGTCAAATAAATAAATAAAATTTAAAAAAAAAGAGCAAACATAAGGTAATGATTTGGAAAAGAGGTAAAGTCACAAAGACATAGTTGTCTTTTTTATTTGCTAGAATCAAATAATAGGAGAAAGCCAGCTCCCAGGGGCTCCTGATCAGTGTCTCAGTAACTTATTAGTGGAAATGCTATCTAGCAATTTCACATTATTTGTAGATAATGCTTGATAATCTGGCCAAGGGCCAGTTTTAGAACTACCACGAAAGTACAAAAGTGCTCTGACCTGACAACTGTGCTGAGATCATATAACAACTTACACCAAGGAAACTAGATACAGCCAAAGATTTCCAATAAATATGTAGCATTGCAAACCATCACCAAATTCAGCTTCCTGAATAGCATTTTAATAAATAATGAAACAAGGAAATGCATCAGGCAAAATAGGCCTGGAAGTCTTCTGGAGGCATTAGGTCAGAACATGTTTTCGTATTTTACCAAGTAGTTGTTGGGGTAAACTCTTCATATTCTATGGTTTGCTAAGATAGGTGAGAAGGAAGGCCATTAATGTGTGTAGCTGATATAGTCCATAAAACTGCTAAAATGAAAATGACACATGCAAAAGTTAACTGTTTTTTCTAGAACTTGTTTATCATTTTGTATATTGACCTTCAATATTAAAGTAAATACTATGCAAGATACTGTGTTTGGTGCTGAAAATACAACAAATAAAATGAAAACCCACTTCTCCGGGAACTCCCAGTCCAGAGAAAAATTCATAAACAAATCTAAGTTTAATGCAAAAACTGATGTAAAAGAGGAATAGCAAGAAACAGGAAAGGAATTCTTCACACAACTCAACTACCAATGGAGAAGGTACACTGAATGGATGAAGGTGAGAAAAGGAGTCCTGGCAGGATGTTGTCAAGAGGACTTCAAAAGAAACTGCCCTTTGAACTTATTTTGTAATGAAAAGAGGTTAAGGAGTAAGTAAAAGTCTTTTTTCCTAGGAAAATGATGTCTTAGCTGAGAACTAGAAATAATGAGTATATTTAATTACCTAAGGAATGGCATTTTTAATAAGTCATGAAGACTAAGTTATAATAAAAATAACAGCTAGTACTCATTGAGAGCTTACTATTTACTGTTAAGGGCTATACACAGATAAATGAATTTAATCCTATGAGGCACACATAATTATTTTTCCATTTTGCAGATGAAAGACTCTAAGTTCAAACATCAAAGGCAGGATTTGATCTTGAATAGCCAACTGAAAAATTATGCATATTTTATTATAGAAGTCCTTATAGAAGTAGACAGTGGAACTGGGTAGAATTAACAGTAAATTCAATACTGCAGAATATAAGAGCAGTGAACTTAATAGTGATGAACACTATCAAAAATAAAAGGGAAAAAAACCTAAAAATGCAAACTGAAGCACCAGTGATATGTTGGACAGTAAACTATAGTTACAAAAACCAGATCAGTGTTTCCAGGGGCTGAGAGGAGAGGATCAAGTTGGTGATTATACAACTGTATACATTGTCAAAAATCAATGATATCGCGGGACACCTGGGTGGCTCAGTTGGTTAAGCGACTGCCTTCGGCTCAGGTCATGATCCTGGAGTCCCAGAATCGAGTCCCACATTGGGCTCCCAGCTCCATGGGGAGTCTGCTTCTCCCTCTGACCTTCTTCCCTCTCATGCTCTCTCTCTCTCTCTCTCTCTCTCAAAATAAATAAAATCTTTAAAAAAAATCATGATAATGCACCATTAAAACTGGTGAATGTAACTGTTTACAAATTATATTTCAATAAAGCTGATTTTTTTAAAGATTTTATTTATTTATCTGACAGAGAGAGAGAGAGAGATCACAAGTAGGCTGAGAAGCAGGCAGAGAGAGAGGAAGAGGCAGGCTCCATGTGGGCCATGATCCCAGTACCCTGAGATCATGACCTGAGCTGAAGGCAGAGGCTTTAACCCACTGAGGCACCCAGGCACCCCAATAAAGCTGATTAAAGAAAAAAGTGAATGGCAAGAAATTCACCATTTGGCAGAAAAAAAGACTGTGATACATTTCATGAAAATAAAGGTTTGAGTTTATGCAATGCAAATAACAAAATTAAAATATTATTAAAGATAACAGTAATATTAGTATATTAGTAATATTAATGGCAATATTAATAACAGTACTAATAATATTTGGGTCACATTAAAGGCAACTTTTTCTAAATTTCATTTTTCAGCTATATGTGAATGTCAATTTCTCTAGATTCTTTAGTATATACAAGTCTTCTAGAGCTAGAATAATATCCTTTATTACACTAGCCCCCAAATACACTTCCAAGTACCTAAGTGAAACTGCACACACAGTGGTTGTGTTCCACATCAGAACAATCACTGATGATCCAAGTGGTCAATTACAAAAACAATTTAAGGTTTTCATAAACTGTACTCTATTTTTTCTCCTTCCAAATTCCACAAAAATCTTACAACGTGAGAACTCAATGTAAGCATTACATTATTAGTAAGCATCTCTGACCACAATACAGTTTAAGAATTAAGTATTTCATTAAACTTTGAAAGTCGTAGCTCCTAAAATAAAAATCAGCATTCAATGCATTTCCTTTAAGAAGCATTTTTATTGTAAAAAACAAAACTTTAAAATTAAAGATGACAGATATAATCAAATATGAAAGATATTCCTTAAGCTAACCAATAAAATTTATTGCAGTTCTGTGATACCATTAAATATTACCTGTTTTATCCTCACATTATCTTTCCTTTCCTTTAGGAAGCAGCACAACATTTTCTCTAAAGGGAACAAGGTAAATGACACCACCTTTCTGGAAACTGCCAGTATGTCACAACTACAAAGGGCATGGAATGAAGTATGTTCATTTAGACCATATACATTGCCACATGTTACACTGAGTGTTAAAAATTAAAATAGAATGCCAAAGACATAAAGGGCTGCAGTGAAATAAATGACACTCAAATTCTTTCTCACTACTTTATTTTGCAAATAAAATCTCATTTCATTTTTGTCATATTTAGAAATCAGCTTGAGAGAATGTTTGAAGCCTAAATCTTTCATTACTATGAACATAAACCATCCACTGAACACTTCAGTGTTTGGTCACAGACCAATTTTATCAAATAACCTTAACCAACCCAAAAAATAACTGGACAGAAGAGGAAGAAGAGAATTAAATTATATTATTTTAAATGCATATTCTAAGTCATAGTTTCCAATAATTACAGGGTTTATAAATAAATACCTGTATTAGCCTGGTTAACATTTACCTCAACTTTAATTTCTTAACAAGAAATTACTTAGACACTTTTTAAAAGAAAAGAAAAAAAAACTTTTCTCACTTAAAATTATTTAATTTGGAGAAAACATTCTAATACCATAAATAATAATTATTTTTTAAACTACTATAATAACCTGCATCAAATTTATTTGGAAATTCTACTCCAGCTCAGAACTGGTAAAGACTAAAGTAACACTTGTATTTGTTAAAAATGTATACATAGTAAGAATTGAAGAAGCTGTAGCAAATTTCACTACACACTGTTGATACTGAATTTCACTATCTACACAACAGAGAAAATTAGTTTATAAATAGAAGAGCTTATATCAAGTTTGCTTCCAGGTTTCTGACAAATTAACTTTATAAAATATATCTAATTTTCACTGAAATTATTTCCAGATAGACACAGTTTTCCTTTCAGTAAATTTAGTCTTTTTTTTCCTCCCCCCTCTTCAAATGCTAACAAAAATTCTCACCATCTAGTACCTGAAATATTCTCAGCACTCTGGTACAGAAAATACCAAACTTTTATTGAATACACACTTTTTTTTCCTCCAGGCATATTAAAAACAACTGTCATCTGTTTTGTTTCCTGTTTTTTGTATAGCTATATTTATATGATCATGTGCAAATTATTTTGAAAAATGAAATGAAACATGATGTTTGGTTAAGATCATTTTTGTCATATTTAGAAATCAGCTTGAGAGAATGTTTGAAGCCTAAATCTTTCATTACTATGAACATAAACCAGCCACTGAACACTTCAGTGTTTGGTCACAGACCAACTTTATCAAATAACCTTAACCAACCCAAAAAATAACTGGACAGAAGAGGAAGAAGAGAATTAAATTATATTATTTTAAATGCATATTCTAAGTCATAGTTTCCAATAATTACAGGGTTTATAAATAAATACCTGTATTAGCCTGGTTAACATTTACCTCAACTTTAATTTCTTAACAAGAAATTACTTAGACACTTTTTAAAAGAAAAGAAAAAAAACTATTTTCTCACTTAAAATTATTTAATTTGGAGAAAACATTCTAATACCATAAATAATTGTTTTTTAAACTACTATATAACC
This sequence comes from Ailurus styani, assembly GCA_002007465.1. Taxonomy (NCBI): domain Eukaryota; kingdom Metazoa; phylum Chordata; class Mammalia; order Carnivora; family Ailuridae; genus Ailurus; species Ailurus styani. The sequence continues at coordinate 2,673,048 of LNAC01000138.1, read as the reverse complement.
TGCATCAAATTTATTTGGAAATTCTACTCCAGCTCAGAACTGGTAAAGACTAAAGTAACACTTGTATTTGTTAAAAATGTATATATAGTAAGAATTGAAGACGCTGTAGCAAATTTCACTACACACTGTTGATACCGAATTTCACTATCTACACAACAGAGAAAATTAGTTTATAAATAGAAGAGCTTATATCAAGTTTGCTTCCAGGTTTCTGACAAATTAACTTTATAAAATATATCTAATTTTCACTGAAATTATTTCCAGATAGACACAGTTTTCCTTTCAGTAAATTTAGTCTTTTTTTTCCTCCCCCCTCTTCAAATGCTAACAAAAATTCTCACCATCTAGTACCTGAAATATTCTCAGCACTCTGGTACAGAAAATACCAAACTTTTATTGAATACACACTTTTTTTTCCTCCAGGCATATTAAAAACAACTGTCATCTGTTTTGTTTCCTGTTTTTTGTATAGCTATATTTATATGATCATGTGCAAATTATTTTGAAAAATGAAATGAAACATGATGTTTGGTTAAGATCATTTTTGTCATATTTAGAAATCAGCTTGAGAGAATGTTTGAAGCCTAAATCTTTCATTACTATGAACATAAACCAGCCACTGAACACTTCAGTGTTTGGTCACAGACCAACTTTCTGAGAGTCAAGACAGAAGTTATAGCTTCATCATGCCACTTGTTAAGGGAAATACAGAGTGAATCTTAGAAGAGGTCCTATATTACCTGCTCAAGGTAGTTAAGCTTCTCACCCACAAAAGGAAGTAGCTATCTACACTGACAGATGCTATGAAGAAACTAATCTGTCCCTGTCTTCCACATACCAACTTGTGACAGATGATGGCTACAACTTACAACAGAACTTGCAGTTATCAGCAACCTATTTACAGACTTGTAAAGTGAAACGACACAGGATTTGTATCACAGTAGAAAATGCTTTGCATACATTTATAACCTCCACATTTTGAAATCCATTTAATCCTTCCACTGAAAACAGATCAATATTTAAATAAATTTAGCAGTATTTACTCACTAAGATGAGCCAAGTATGTTTTAATCCTTGCGAATGGATCATAAAGTTTAATTCCACAGTATAACTTCTCTCTGAGCCTGGCACTTTGATTCTTAACGTTTCACTGGTCTAAAATGATCAGTGTTGGAACTGTGTTTGTTCCTGTGAATCGTAGTGAAATATGAGGGAAAAAATGTTAATTTCTCTCAGCACACATTTGTCACAGTTGAGTGTCAGTCTGAAAGAGCATCAGAAAGCTGAAATTATACCTTTTCAGTTCCTGTAGTACAGGAGCATTCTGTGTGTGGTCATTATTTGTCCTTCATAGGAAGAAAAGGGCAACACCACTCCCTAACCCTGAAAATGACATTACAGTAATAGACATGATAAAATATATAGAAAAATAGTAATAAGACTATAGAAAAAGCGATAGCAAGACAAAATATATTTCAGTCTATTCCATCTCAATCAGAGGAATATTGAAAATGGATCACTAGTCTGCATTCCCAGCAACTGGTAAAAATCTGCAGGCTAAAAGGAGATAATCTGGCTCAGCCAGTTGCTGATCTCAGGTGACAAGGCAAAACTCACAATATAAAACTCTGGATTCAAGTAATTTTTGCCCTATTGTTTTTGAAAATTATCCTTCAAATATATCATAGAGATGAAAACAACTTTGCAGAAGAACCAAACAGTCCTTCCAATCCAATATTTAGTCTGGAAGGTAAGTATGAGTAGTTGCCCTATGTGAACTCAGATCTCTCACTATTTTTTATTACTGTGTCAGAGAATTACCACTCATAGATGTAGATATTTTTAATATAATTTGAAATCGCAGCTTATGTAGTAGAAAAAAGCAGAGCTCCTTTCCTCGAGAAGGAGGTTAAGGGCCACCCTCTCAATACACAGGATGCTCTGAGATTCCTTGGGACTCTGAGCAACGAAGCTGGGAAACCACTGCATGCATCTAAATCCTTTGCAATTCTACTTCTGTTTTCTACATTTTCAAGAAACGTAAGATGACAAGTTTCCTAGGTTTATATGATTAGTGCAGAAGTAGTTCCTTTCATTTGCCTTAAAATGACAGTTTTCAAATTTTAAAGCTGCCTCATGGTTCTCTAAGCTTCAGAAACATGTATCTAGTTGCCTACTCAACATTTTTACATGAATCTCCCAAGGGCAACTCAAGAGCAACATACCCAAGATTAAACTCATTTTCTTAGCAAAGATCATGCTCAAGCACAAAACCTAGAATAATCTTAGTTACCTCCCTTCTCATTTATTCCTAACAATCTCCAACTGTCTCTAAACTAAGCCCACTACCCTTCTTAAAGCTTTCTTTGTCAGATCCGTCTACTCTTCCTATTCTCCATCTCTGCTGCCACTGAGTTGGCTCAAGTTACCATTATGTCACCTTCCAATCTACTTCAGTACTTCCAACAGGTCCGCCCTCCCACCCACTTTTCAGGTTTTCTCACCTATTTTTTCACATGGCAGTTAGTTATGACCTTTGGGCTCTCCTGTTAAAAATCCTTCGGTGGTGTCCCGCTGTTTTTAGAATTAAAAGCAACACTCTTAATATAGCCTAGAATGATTTGACCACACCATTAACTTCTTTGGTCTCTGTCCTCCAGGAATTATTAGCATTTTCTCTGTCCCTCAAATCTGGCAGATCTTCCTTGCCCCAGGCCCTTGGCATAGAAAGATCAGGTCACCATTTACAGGCTGTCATTTCATTTGGGACTGGAAACATCATAATAAATCAACAAGCAATTCTATTTTTGAAGTTTATGGTCCATATTGGCTGCACTCTCTGGCTCACGCTTATATCTCAGCACACATCACAATGTCTTGTACAGAACAGAACTCAATGAGTATCTATCAGTTGAGTTAGTCAGTGATAATCTGGAATCTAGGTAAGAATGTGACCTACCTTTCATCTGATTTTCATGGACTTTTAACCAGATTTAAAACTGAATCCTTTTTAGTCTATTTTTAAGAAGCAGATCAGTTCTAATTTTAGATTCTGAAATTGCTCTTCTCTATTTTTTCAGCTTAGTTACACCTTTAATGAGGTTGATGAATGTCTAGAATCACCTATACAAAACATTTTACTTGTATGTAGGTTGTTCTGTATGAACATACACGTATACAAAACAACATATGTTCTGTAATGTTTCCTTTAGAGAATGATTATGATTTGATTTGTATTTTCAAAGCTATTACTGACTGAAGAGCTCAACTCTTCAATTTCCTTTTGAGCATCCAAGCATATCAAAACCTATTGAAATTGACAAGCATTACCGAAAGGGAGGATAGCAGAAGAGGAATACGTATTTGGGTCACTAAATTTTGGCAGAGACCATAATCTTGGATCCCTAACTCCATCTAACCACAGTGAATCTATTTTTAATTTATTCCTGGATATTTACTTGTAAGTGCCTCTGGTTCACTTACAGATATTGATCTGTTCAAAAGCAAGGAAGACTTTACTGCTACATTAATTTTTAATCCTATGCCTCTCAATCTGGCAAACATTTAAATAAGTGTGGCTAGCTGAATTACTGACAAGATTCATGAAAATATCCATGTTTAAAGTTTAAAAACTATTGACTTGGGGCAATGTATTAAAGGTAAATATAAATTAAATAATTTTAAGAAATTTTGTATGTCCTTCCTTTAGGTATACTAAAGTAACCTAGATTTACAAGACCAGTGCTCTAACCCCTGAGCTATAGGGCCTAAAGTAACCTAGATTTAAAATAATAATAATAATATCAAAGGTAGTCATTTCAGAGTGTTCATGATATGGTAGGAGCTATGCAAAATTTTCTGCTGATATAACTTAATGATAAGCCTATGAACTAGGTATTGTTACTGTATTATCATTACCCTCATTTAACAGATGAGGAAACAGACTTAGAAAGCTAAGATACCTGCTAAATTTCACACAAAGCAAGGAGTTTACACTCAGACTGCCTCAATGCAAGCAGAGATGATAATCCAGGCCATTCAGAAAAATGTAGGGAGCTTCTTCAGCTTTCCTTTCCTTCGCTACCATTTTAGAGGGAGAAGACAGAAAGCTTCTGACTCTGAGACCCAGCAATGCCAGCAATTAAATAATAGTTTAGGGAGCTTATCGACAATAATCTATCTTCTTAACTCAGAGAAATTTAGTTTGCATTAAATTCAGTACTCCATTTGTGATATTCTGGGAAGTATGGATATAACTCCTTAACAGAACATGTTGGAAGATCCATGAAATTCATTTACTTAGGAGATGGTTTAGGCATGAAGAGTATCCTCAAGGAATAAGCTTATACACAAATAATAATAATTAAAGGCAACATTTTTAAAAACACTATACCCCCCATGTGTGAGACATCATATTTCTCTGGAGGATTCAGGAAAACAACAAGGGATAGACGTATGAGTGTGAAGAAAAATTAGAATCTCAAAACTTGGACTTACTTCTACATTTTTCACGTGCATCTGAATAACCTGAGAATCTCATTAATACAGAGATTCTGATTCCATTGATTTGGGTGGGACCTAAAATTCTGCATTTTTCTACAGTGCTCCAAGGTGATGCCAATGCCGTTGGTGTGAGTTTATTCCTAGATAGGTTAGTAACCACACCTTGCAGAGCAAGGTGAGTCTAGAAATAAAAAATAGCGTGAGCAAATCTACAAGGCAAGAAAGAATCATTTGTGTTTTGAAGAACAGTCAGTAGCATTCTTACCCTGGGGAAGCAATAGTTGGAAAGGAATATTTAAGTCAAATTATGAAGGGTATTGAATAACCACTTACTACTCAGATTTTATTTCAAACACATTACTTGTCTCCAAGTCTTTCTCAAAGAAAAACATCCCCTCAAATTGACAAGAGCAATGTTTAAAAGAATTTAAATATAAATAGTTAATTAAGGCTACCATGCCCTTGATTCTTAGAAGAATATGTCCTTAAAAATATTCTTGAGATGGAATTATTTCAAAATTTTATTCTAATTTATATTAAATGTACTGTCAAATCAAAAATTTTTTTAAACTCAAATTTCATACCACTTTCAATCGAGCATTGAAGATCGCCAATCATATATTTTCATGTTATTCATGTTTTATCAAAAATGTTTTTAAAAATGTAAACATTAAATGTTCTGCAGCAATTAATTATTTAATAGTATGGAAATAAATATATTTGTTATGTAACTTATTATAAATGGCCCAATGCAGAAGATTGACAGAAAAACCTGTTTCTATAATAAAAGCTAAAATGAATTCCTCTCGTTTTCCAAAACCAGCTTTTTCTCATTTATTATTAGTTCCAAATGTTTTACTCACTCAGCTCACATGATTCCAACACAGCCTGCCCTTCACAGCAAAATTATTTTACTTATTTAACTAAAGCAATACAAATATTCTTCTGATAAATTAATACCCGATTAGCTTAGAAGAAAATTTAGTTTAGGGATACGAGACATCCATAATTTATGAGGCCTGAAACTTATTACTTTGGGGGAGATCTTGTTACAAAAAACACAAAATTGAAAATGGTTCCTGATCATATGGGACCCTAAAGCTTATGCTCCAATAGTTTCATGGTAAGTGAGATTCAGCTTAGTAACTATAGAGCCTATATTCTTTACATTAGATAGTTGATTAATTAATTATTGAGTACCTACTATGTTCCAAAATCATAGAACAGCCAATAAAATTCTAGGTACTGAGAATGAAATTTTGAATGAAACATAAAATTTTCACCATCATAGTTCTATAGGTGGGAGAAACAATAGATTAGACAAATCCAGAATACACAATAAGGGCCATGAAATTAAAACACGGTAGGGTAAGGACATAGAGAATAGCTTAGGAGTAGCTATTTCAGCTGAAATGGTCAGGGAAAGTTTGCCAGAATCTGATATTTAAACTGAATCCTTTAATGTAGAAGCCAGTAGCCAGGTTAAGAGGGATTTATTTTATTAATTAATTTATTTTATTTATTTTATTTTTATTTTATTTCAGTTTTATCCATAGCAGGGTGAGGAGATGATCGATTAATACTTATTGAAATGTTAAATGAACGCATCTGGGAGAAAGCATTTTGAGTAAAGTAGAAAATGCAGAGACCCTGAGATGAATGTACAGTTTGCAATGTGGAGGAATGGAAACAAGGCCTGTGAGCAGAGAAAGGTAAGTTATGGAGAGAATGATAGGAGATGAGGTTGGAGACAGAGGCAGGGCTAGATCAATAACTTAAATCAGGGCACCTGGATGGCTCAGTAGTTAAGCATCTGCCTTCTGCTCAGGTCATGATCCCAGGGTCCTGGGATCCAGCCCCGCACTGGACTCCCTGCTCTGTGGGAAAGACTGCTTCTCCCTCTCCCACTCCCCCTGCTGGTGTTCTCTCTCTTGCTGTGTCTCTCTCTGTCAAAGAAACGAATAAAATCTTTAAAAATAAATAAATAAATAACTTAAATCAATGGTTCTCTGGCCAGGTTGCATATTAAATCATCTGAGGAATTTTAGAAAGCACCAATGCCTGGGTTCCATCAGAGACCAATTATATCAGCAGAGAGGGAGCAAAGTGGTTTTCAAACACAAGCATTTATTTTTCAGCCCTCCAGTGAATCTGATATGCATCCAGTATTAACCAATGATCTACAGACTTCAAGGCATCCAATAAGATTCTGGGTTTTAGTCTACTGCCACGGAATGCCATGACAGGGTTATAATCAGAAGACAATGAATAATGTCATGAAGATGTATATTGCCTTGAATTTAAATTCAGAATAAATACATCACCCAAATTCTCCATTTCCCTTACCTGGTTTGTGCATTTATACACAAACAAAAGGAAAACAACAAGGACAGTCATATGCAAAGCATAGAATGGTATAAAATATTAACTATTCTAAAGGTGATACCCATACAATATACAAATCAAGAATTCTGAATGTCTCTAATTCATCATGTAAGAAAAAAAATTCACTTCTTCGTCTAGACTATTTTACATTATAAAGGCCTAGGAATACTAAACTGTCAAAACCAACTTCTTTTCCTTACATATAACTACAATTCCCTACGACCTTCTGACAAAACAAGTAATAGAATTGAATCAGTTTTACCTCAAAAATCTGAACTTTTCTGGGAGCTCAGTGATTTCTGGAAAGCAAGGGAGGAAGAATACCTCAGTTATTCCAAGACCGATTTCCATCCTTCCTCTTCACCAAGACCTCCTTCCAATTCTTGATACTTACCTACACTTTTTTACATAGTACTTTAATTTCTAGATTACTCTGTAGGTTTCTTATCCATTTATTCTATTTATTGTCTACTCTCCACACTAGCATGCAAGCTTCACGATAATTTTTTCTATTCTGTTAACTGATTTATCCCATTACCCAGAGAAGTGCCTAGCACATAGTCGGCACCCAACAGACATAAAGTGAAGGCAGAAATTAAAGTAATGCAGACATCATTCCCATTTTCAAAAAGAAGCTGAACCTCATAATGGCAAATGAATTGTACAGGTCACATCTTTAGGAAATGATAAGATTCAGGATTAAAATGCAGATCTTTCTCACACTAAGGTCCATGTTTTAACCATACACTAAATATCTTGTAATGCATTTAAAGCTAAGACCAGAATTTTGTGCAATGGTCAGACTATACACAACCTCTAGTGCCAGAGTAAGGAGTTATGACTTTGAGCTGTCATTAGTAGAAAGTTATTGAAGGACACTGAGCAGGCAAGTAACAGCATCAAAGTAGTGTTTCAGGAAGATTTATCTGCCATCAGATAATGTGTGGAATAGACTGGAAGGAGAAGAACATCAAGGCAGAAAGATAGTTCAAAGAAAAAAGCACAAGCCAAAGATAATTTTAGGAACTAGTCAAAGTAAAGTCTATAAATCATTGGCAACATCAAATTAGTCTTCAGCTTTGAAATGCAGACCTATTATAAATGTTCATTCAACAAATATTTATTGAGGGCACACAATGTTCATAACAGCCATCAACAGACTCTTCCAGACATTTTATGTCAAGTGATAAGATAAGATCATTTATATATAGCCATGCTCATTTCATTCCACTTGATGGGCATGAGAATAGCACAGACAACTTACAGATCTTCAAAGAACCACTATAAAGTAAAAGTAGAAAAGGGTAACCAAACTAAATCAAAGTTTATTTATTCACCAAATGTTGGTTCTATACCTGCTTCATGAAAGACACTCTGACAGATGGTTTCCTGAGCCACAGATGGATCTTAATCTTAAACACAAAGTGCCCTTAGTGAGAACAACAAAAATGCACACAATAACCTGAAAATAAAGAGATCATAATGGAAGAAGTTTAGATAAAGTATAATGTAGATTGAGAGGGAAAATGGGTTACCTTCAGTTTAGGAATGCAGAAATCTTAGGTGAATTTCTAGTCACTGAACTACAAAATATATTCCATCAGAGCACATCAAAAATAGAGTATTCATGGATTTTGGGTAAACATCAGTAACTTTTAATGATATCAGGTACAGCAGGTATAATGATACTGGTACATTTCAGGAAGAAATATTATAAAACTCATGAGGTCAAAAGCAAGGTTGCAAACTGTATAGGCCCTTTCATGGTGACTATAATTTCTGAACAGGGCACTAGGTTGGAATCCTCAAGGTTCTCAATAGATTTAGCTTTGCCTCTAGTACTGGTCTACCTTTGATAACTGATCCACTTTCTTGGATCTCCGTTTCTTTTAACAACCACCACCACCACAACAAAAAAGGCTATGGACCACTAACCCTTCCTTTACACATTAGAGTCTTATATTTTATTTAATTTATTGATAAATTATATTTATATAATAAATAATAAATTATATATTATATAACAAATAAATAATAAATTATATATAAATATATAATAAATATATATAATAAATTATATATTTAAAGAGTTACATGCACATATTATGACATAGCTTCCAGTTCATTTGTAGCTCCTTTGGTCTTGAGAAGTAAGAACTTTCAATTGTATAATATAAATGATCATTCCAGAAGCCTGCTTATATAAGTTGATAAGTCTGTATATTTTCAATATTTCCTAACTTCTCTTCTAGTATAGGTGACTTTCTAAAACATATTTTCATATCTTCACATAACTCTAAAATATTTTATTTTTATCCTGATATTGAATTAGAAAGATTGGAGAAGTGTGTTTGTTGCAGCACCTTTAATCTTGATGAAGATTTCTTAATATCATCTTCAGTATCCTGACTGAACTATTTTGTGATCTGAGACATGCCACGTCTTCCCTCTTCTTGTACTTTTTCAACTGTGGAACACTTTTAAAAATAGTTATTAGTAGTTTTATGTGTTTCCTAGGGCTGCCATAACAAATTACCACAAACTCCATGCCTTAAAAAATCAGAAATTTATTCTCTCACAGTTCTGGAGGCTAGAAGTCCAAAATCAGGTTGTCAGCAGGGCCATGCTTCTCTCAAAGGCTCTAGGGAAGAGTCTCACCTGCCTCTTCCAGCTCCTGGAAGGTATTGCTTGATTTGCGGCAGCATAATTCTAGTTTCTGCCTCCATTTTCACATGGTCTTCTTCTCATTTTCATGGTCTCCTTTCATGGTCTCCTTTCTATGCATCTCACTCTTTCTCTTTTAAGGACACCGCTCATTGCATTGAGGATCTAGTATGATCTTTTAACTAACAACATCGGCAAAGAACCAGTTTCCAAATAAGGGCACATTAAGAGATTCTAGGTAGGTATGAATTTTTTTCAGACACTGCTCAACCCATAATACCAATTTGTTAGACATAGTATACCAATTTATGTGAAATATGAAAAATAGTACATGTGATAATAATATACACATTTTTATTAATATTATAAAATGATGTGAAAAAAGCATTATGCTTTCAGCTGTGGAAAACCAATATTTGAAAACTTCATGCTTTATTTATATATTGACCATGTTTATATACTATTTATGTTCTGTAAAGATTTCTAGTTAGAGTCTTAAAATGATTCTCTCCAGTGGTAATTTATTTTTGGAAGAAAAGTTGAATTTTTCCTCTACAGATACTTTTATCATGATAGCATAAAGCAAGTAATAACTCAGTATTCCTGGCCTCATTCACACATCTGACGTGCCAGGTACACGGAGGCACCAGATTCATAGCAGTAAACTACATAGACTGATGTTATTGTAGTCAGCAGGGAGGGAGAAAATAAAAGAAAATAATGTAAGTAAGAAAAATATATAATATTTTGGGTCGTAAAAAATGCAGTAGGGGAAAACAAAACAGAAAAGAAAGATAAGGCGTTCAGGGATAAGGAACAATTTATATTTTCAAACAGTAAATGCCATGGAGGCCACACTATCAGTCATTTGAGGAAATAACCAAAAAAATGAGGGAGAAAAATAAGATATGAGGACACCTAGAGAAAGAACATTACAGACAGAAAAGTCAGTAAGTGAAAAAGGCCGTGAGATGACATATTTCAAGAATAGCAAAGAAGCCAGGGTGAATGGAGCAGAATGAACTAGGCAAGATTAACAGGACTTGAGATTGGTGGTGACTTCAGTACATGTATTATAGAACTTGGTTAGGCCATTTGAGACCTTTCATTTTGCTCTGAATGACAGAAAGCCAGTGAAGTAGTTTGGGCATAGGAATGGGATAATCTGATTTAGGTTTTAAAAGAATCACTCTAGCAGGTCTGCTGAGAATAGGTTATAGGTGAGCAAGGATAGAAGCAGGGAAACCAGTGAACTGGTGAGAACTGTTTGAATTCTGAATACATTTGAAGGAAGAGTAAGTAGGATCTGCTAAAATGGAATGTGGAGGAAAGAAAAGTTATGGATGATTAAGATTTTTGGCTTAAGCAACTGGAGTGCTGCGGCTTCTAAAAACTGAGAGAGAAGAGTACAAGTAGGGAAGCTTTTGGAGGATCAAAAGTTCAATTTTAGATTCAGTAAGTCTGAGGTATCTCTTAGAATCCAACAGACTATACAGGTAAGCCCTGGTCATAAATGTGTAAAATGTAGGTGAAAAGTGTGTGATGGATATATAAATTTTGAAGTTGTAAAATTCTAAGACAGCCTATAAAGCAAAGAGATCAGATTCGATGAGACTGCTAAAGGAGTAAGCATAGATAAAGAATAGAAAAATGGAATTCCATCTCCTGGGCTACCTCAACATGCCCAGGTAAGGTGAAGCAAAAGAGCTTCAACAAAGGAGACTGAGAAGGAGCAGTCAGTTCGGTAAAAAATCAGAAGAGTGTGACAGCCTTTAAGACAAGAACAGAAGTATCACAAGGAAGTAGAAATGATTAACTGTTTCAGATGTAATTCATAGTCAAGTAAGATAAAGGTTGAGATTTGGCATTAGGATTTAGCAAGATGGAGACTTCATAAAGTGGCCTTCATAAAAGCATTTTTGATGAAGTCATAGTAGCAAGAACCTGACTGGTGTGGTCTATATTTAAGAGAGTTAATTCAAAGACAGAGTCAAAAAAAAAAAAATTCTGTCAAGATAATTCTCTCTTAACTTCTCCATAGAGATATCTGAAGGCTTAATGATATGGCACAGGGTGCTTGGAGTGTAAGGCTTGGCATAAAGGAGACAATAAGTGGTAGCTCTAATGATGAAGACATTAATGCACACAACCCTTCCAATTCAGCAAGAGTGCCAATTTCCTCAAGACCAATTTCTCACCTCCTGGAATCTAATCTTTTGAGATCTAGTTCACAGCTCATATAATAAATAATAGGTAGAATTAGGCATGTTCAGAATAGGCACATTAATAATGAAATAAATTACAATTCATAGATTAAAGGAGAGAAAACTACAAAAGAACCATACTATCTGGCAGCAAATAATAAGGACAGTTATAAATGAGGAACTAATAAAGAAAGATTTTTAATTTTTCTCCTTTTAAAAGACAGAAAAAAATATTTAAATAAATTAAGATGTATTAAAATAATGTACAGCCATTATTTAAAACAAAAAAAATTGTTTTAAGGAATATTTGATGATGCAGATAAATGTGCAAAATATAAATTGAGAGAATTAAAGTAGGATGTATGAAATGAAATAAAGTAGAATCCCTATTAGAAATATAAAGAAATAAACCAAAACTTTAATTAAAATAGTCTATCTGTGGCTGGCCTGTAGGTGTGTTTTATATCCTTTCTTATATTTTTCTACATTGAAAAAACACTTTTTAAATAAATATTATGTATTACTGTAACTTGAAAGAAGAACTAATCTTCCAGAAAAAGAATCATATATTATATTTAAGTGATTTGTAATAATAACAATATTTGAAAAGTGTTTTTACTTAAGGAACAAGGTTTGTTTTTAGAGCTATTAACTTCAAGTAAATATTGTGCACTAATATCTTTCTGTAGAGCCTTTTATGATTGATAAAAAAAATTTTTTAGTATATCTATTTAATCCTTAAAAGAGAGAAGTGAAATTCTATCTGGGTCACAGTTTCGGTTAAGTATAGGACCATAATGAAATCCAGATCTTACAACCATAACACAAATGTTCCTGCCATTATAATATTTTATGTCCAATATCCCCACTCATTGTACCAACCTAATGGAATCAGTATGACAGGCCTATAAGAAAACACACCTGAATGTATTTCCAAAAAGTTTAAAACAAAAAAAAAAATAAAGGATACTGCTTACAGTAATGCCAAATACAGTTTTTAGATGCATATTCTGTACATTCCACAGCCTGATTTTATGTATCAGACCTATTTATATTTAAATATGGTAAGATTCAATGATAACATAATATTTCCCATTTGTTATCATGCAAAAATTATGATTCTTAAATACAGAAAAAGAATAGATCTGCCCCAAGCCTCTCATTTGACAGATCAAGATAGAGTGATACGGGGAACACACTAAGTAGCAAAACCAAGATTAGAACTGCAGTGTTCTCATTCTCCACCCTAAAGCAGTCTGCAAATTTATCAAGTGTTTCATCAGATAATATAAAGTTAAATAATCAAAATAGATTAGGTCTGGGATATGATTTAGAAGACAAATCAATGGAATCAAATGAATATGCAGATATAAAGATCTAGGTAAATATAAAGATTTTCCAAATGTTCATTTTAACATTACAAATCAGTAATGAGAGGAAAGATATAGATGTCACAAGTAATTACTGAAAATAATACACCCTCATTTCTACACAAAAATAAAATACATAAGTATCAGATCATTCAATTAAAAAAATTTTTAAACAGAAAAACTAAAAGAACTGGGACTACAAGGACCTCTCCATTCATTTCTGAACAGGTTTTTCCTCCAATTGCAGCCCAAAGTTTTATGTTTTCCCTCCTGTCTCCATGGAGTTTACTTGTACCACTAAATGCATCATAGTATAGAGGCAGAATTTTACCACTATGTAGATTTTGTCTTTGTTGAATATATATCTACAGTGACTAATATATCACATTTTTAAGCCAACCATCCATTTATCTTTTTTATTTCAAAAATTCATACATAAGGCCAGCATACTTATCCTCAGTATTTAATGGTAAAATTTAAATGTAAGTACAATAAAAGGTAAAACCTTAAGAAAAATTATGATTAGATAGTACTCTAATTAGGGGCCTGGGTGGCTCAGTTTTGTCTGACTTTTGATTTCAGCTTAGGTCATGACCTCAGGGTTATGGAATGGAGCCCTGCATCTGCTGGGCTCCGTGTTCTACAGGGGTCTGCTCAAGATAGTCTCTCTTTCCCTCTTCTTCTGCCCATCCCCTATTTCATCCTCTGTCTCTCTTTCTCAAATAATAAATAAATCTCAAAAAAAGAAGGCCCACATTGGGCTCCCTGCTCAGCAGGAAGCCTGCTTCTCCCTCTCCCCCTCTCCCTGCTTGTGTTCCTGCTCCTGCTTTCTCTCCCTCTGTCAAATAAATAAATGAAATATAAAAAAAGAAAAGCTTTTGCATAGCAAAGGAAACAGATGACAAAACCAAAAGACAACAAATAGAATGGGAGAAGATATTTGCAAATGACATATTGGATAAAGGACTAGTATCCAAAATCTGTTAGAACTTACCAAACCCAACACCCAAAGAACAAATAATCCAACCAAGAAATGGGCAGAAGAAATGCACAGATATTTCTGCAAAGAAGACATCCAAATGGCCAACAGACACATGAGAAAATGCTCAAGATCACTTGGCATCAGGGAAATACAAATCAAAACCACAGTGAGATACCACCTCACACCAGTCAGAATGGCTAAAATTAACAAGTCAGGAAATGACATGCTGGTGAGGATGCAGAGAAAGGGGAACCCTCCTACACTGTTGGTGAGAATACAAGCTGGTGCAGCCACTCTGGAAAACAGTATGGAGGTTCCTCCAAAAGTTGAAAGTAGAGCTACCCTGTGACCCAGCAATTGCACTAATGGGAATTTACAAAAGATACCAAGATGCAAAAATGAAGAGCCTTTTAAAAGTATGTAGGTCTTTAAAAAAGTAAATCCCATAACCAAGAATCTAGCCTAAGAATGTAATTAGCAACATTTTCAATATTTTCAAACTTCCTAAAAATGTTTTATAAGATTATTCTGTGGTAAAAAAAATTAGAAGTCATCTACAAAAATTAATAAAAAGTAGTTAATTATGAAAATTATAGTATATAGATATGATAAAAAATTATGCAGTGATTAAAATCATGTTTTGAATAAATATTTCATACAGTACAATATGCTCATGCTATATTGACCAAAAAAGTTAAAACATTAAATTTTATTTTATGATACCAATTTCTGGGTAAAATTTTTGGTTATTTTTCTTCTTTATTTGTATTTTAAATTTCTTCTACAACAAACACTTAGAGATTTTGTTATTTGAAAAGGTAGTACTGGGGCGCCTGGGTGACTCAGTCCATTACATCTGCCCTCGGCTCAGGTCATGATTATAGGATCCTAGGATCCAGCCCCACACAGGTCTCTCTGCTCAGCGGGGAGCCTGCTTCTCCCTCTCCCTCTGCCTGCCTGCCTGCCACTCCCCCTGCTTGTACTCTCTTTCTCTGTCAAATGAATGAATGTAATCTTTAAAAGAAGGAAAGAAAGGAAGGAAGGAAAGAAGGGAGGAAGGGATGGAAGGAGGCAGGGAGGATGGACTTTTTTTTAAAATGCAGTTTTATGTTAGATTTTCATTTGCCTTCTTCAAATCAAAATGTCTAAAGAAGACTTGGTTAGTATTTCTTTTTTTTTTTTAATATTTTATTTATTTATTTGACAGAGAGAGAGAGATCAGATCACAAGTAGGCAGAGAGGCAGGCAGAGAGGGAGGGGGAAGCAGGCTCCCTGCTGAGCGGAGAGCCAGATGTGGGCCTCAATCCCAGGACCCTGAGATCATGACCTGAGCCGAAGGCAGAGGCTTTAACCCACTGAGCCACCCAGGAGCCCTTGGTTAGTATTTCTAAATAAGTACTTGGTTAGTACTTTTCAAGTTACAAAATTTACATTATTTACATATAATATGCAGTAAATTCTGAAAGTAAACTCAAATATTTGTAATCAAATAATTCATATAAGAAATAGGGGCAATTGGGTGGCTCAGTTGGTTAAGTGTCTGCCTTTGGCTCAGGTCATGATCCCTGGGTTCTGGGCTCAAGTCCCTGCATCAGGCTCCCTACTCAGTGGGGTGTCTGCTTCTTTCTCCCTCTGCCTCTGCCCCTCTCCCAACTAGTCCCCTCATGCACACACATGTGATCTTTCTTTCTCTCTAAAATAATTAAATAAAATCTTTTAAAAAATAGGAAAATTTATAGGTATATCCTGAGGAATATTACATGAAAATATCATGCTTCTTTCTAAAATCCATGCCTTTTTTATCTTCAAGAAACAAATGTTGCTGGAACAGCTGGGTTTTTATTTTAGGAAAAAAGTAATCTTGACTCCTCACACCGTACACAAAAATTAAGTCAAAGCTTAAAGGCTAAAACCATAAATCTTCTGGGAAAATGCACAGATTTAAAAAAAATTCATCATGGCCTTGGCATAGGCAAAGATTTTTTTGATAGGACACAAAAAGAACAATAAAAGAAATAAAAACAATACACTGGACTTCATCAAAATTAAAAATCTCTGTTCTTTGAAAGACACCATTTTTAAAAATTTTTAAAAAGCAAGCCACAAATAACTCAAAATACAAAACTACAAAATATGCAAAAGAATTTGAGATACTTCATAAAAGAAGACTAGCAAAAAAAAGAAAAAAAAATGAGAAGTTACTCGATACCACTAGTTACCAGGAAATGCAAATCAAATCAAATGAGATATTATCACAACTTTACTAAAATAGATAAAATTTAAAGCACTGGCTATGAAGTGTCGACAAGGATGTGGAGTAACCAGATCTCTCTTATGTCACTGATGGGAATAGCAAATAGTTTAACAACCTGAAAAAATAAACTGGCATTATCTTACCAAATTAAAACACACTTAGCATATGACTCAGCACTACCTCTCCTTGATATTACCCAAGAGTTGTGAAAACATATGCCCACACAAAGATTCTTGTACAAATGCAGCAGCTTTATGCATAACAGCCATGGAACAACCCCAAATGTCCTTCATTAGGTGAAAGGGTTAACAAATCATAGTATGTATAATAAGTGATGGTACTTCTCAGTAATAACCACTGATATACTCAATAGCATGGATTAATCTCAAAACCCTTATGCTGAGCAAAAGTAGCCAGATACAGAGGAGTTCATACTGTACGTTTCCACTCACCAGATTTTCCAGAATAAGAGAAACTAACCAATAGTCACAAAACCAGATCAGTGGTTGTCTTTAACTAGAGTGGAGGAAAATGACTGCACAGGGGTATAAGGAAACCTTTAGGGGGGACATATCTGATTATGAGATTGAACATTGGGGTTCATTTGTCAAAACTAATCAAAATGTGTACACTTAAAGTTGAGCATTATATCTCAATAAAATTGATTTTTTTTTAAGATTTTATTTATTTATTTGACAGAGAGAGATCACAAGTAGGCAGGGAGGCAGGAAGAGAGAGAGGAGAAGGCAGGCTCCCTGCTGAGCAGAGAGCCCGATGTGGGACTTGATCCCAGGACCCTGAGATCATGACCTGAGCCGAAGACAGAGGCTTAACCCACTGAGCTACCCAGGTGCCCCTAGAATTGATTTTTTTTAAAAAATATTCTTTAAACAAATACTCTCCTAGATCATAAATTATCTCAGCTAATTTTAGTAAAGATTCTGAGTAGGAAAGTTTCTAAAACATCTGAATTTGGAAATGGGAAATGTTCTTGTTCCAACTAATTTGCAAAGTGAACAATTTAAATGACTTTATATTCCATTTACTTAACCTTGAAATTCAAGTAGTTTTAAAGAATAAAACATCAATGTCTGAGACTGTATGTAAAGATAAAAATTTGTGTATTGTGTTGCATATGTAACTAAGAGCATTACATTCTCCTTCTAAACCTCAGCTGATGATCAACGCACCTTTCCTTTTCCAGAAACCTTCAGTGGTTCCTCATTTCCTAGAGAACAAAGTTAGATTTTTTTTTTCTTCCTCCAGCACTCAAAGTCCTTTAAAATCTGTCTCTATAGCAACTTTCAACCGAAAATCTAGAAATCCCCTTAATGTCTGATTCTGCCAATTCACTGTTGTTCTCTTACATCCTCACTTTGAAAAAGGCAATAGGTTTCTTCTGGCATTTTATTTCCTCCTGTATTCATTCCCTCCCAATTTTTACATGTCCACATAACTTATGTCCTTCAAGGCCTCTCCTCATAGTTCATTTGGTACCCCTCTCACAAAAGCCACTACTTCCTATTGTGTAATGCAGTTATTCATGTATACATCATGTATGTCCATGTTGTATCTCCACTAATCTGTGATTCTTTTTTTTTTTTAAGATTTTGTTTATTTATTTGAGAGAAAGAGAATGAGAGAGAGAGAGCATGAGAGGGGGAGGGTCAGAGGAAGAAGCAGACTCCCTGCTGAGCAGGGAGCCCCATGCGGACTCTGGGATCATGACCTGAGCTGAAGGCAGTCACTTAACCAACTGAGCCACCCAGGAGCCCCAGGCTGTGATTCTTGAAGGCAAATGTTCTGCTTAAATGCTGTATATTTCACAATACCTAGCCCAGTACTTTTATTGAATAAATGGATGAAAGAATTATACCAATTGGTCCTATTAAGCATTGAAAAAACAATGTTTTACTGCTGCTCAGGACTTTTAACTATTCTTGCTAAGAGTTCAGAGGCTTAGCCCCTAAGAGAACTGCTGAAGAAAACTGCAACATAAATCAATATACTGTAGAGATTCAATAAATGCAAAATTGCTAAAATCTGAAATAAGGCAAGGCAGACCTGCCATAACACTTTTCTCTTAAGTATATTAAATATTTGTTACCCAAGGTCAGTGGCCACCTCCTTTGATGCACTCCAGAAATATCCCTATTTGTGTAAATATTTCATAAATTAGCATATAAATGTTGTGACTGTTTTGCCTAAAAGGAGTCTAGATGCACCTAATTCAAGGGCACAGAATATGATTCAAAGTCTGGGTTCAGAAGTCTGACAAACCAGGTTGTGAGTCCTTTCTTCCCTCTTACCAGTTTTGCAAACTTGGGGAATTTAAGTAACCATTTTAAGTCTCAGTTACGCATGTGAAAATGAGGATAATAATAGTACATATCCTCGGAACGTCTGGGTGGCTCAGTCAGTTAAGCAGCTGCCTTCGGCTCAGGTCATGATCCCAGAGTCCTGGGATCAAGTCCTATATCGGGCTCCTTGCTCCGTGGGGAGCCTGCTTCTCTCTCTGCCTCTGCCTGCCACTCTGCCAGCTTTTGTTCTCTCCCTCTCTCTCTAACAAATAAATAAAATCTTAAAAAAAAAT
The DNA here is from genome assembly GCA_002007465.1 of Ailurus styani. NCBI lineage: Eukaryota > Metazoa > Chordata > Mammalia > Carnivora > Ailuridae > Ailurus > Ailurus styani. The sequence continues at coordinate 2,654,093 of LNAC01000138.1, read as the reverse complement.
AGTACATATCCTCAATGCTATGTTGAGATTTAACCAAAACAATATATATAAAACACCTGACACAGTAAACTTAATAATTGCTCATTATAACAATTCATTTTCATTCCTAACATTAACATGTCTATGTGAACTGGTAGAGAGATCACAGTGACTTGTGGATAAAGTATGGAAGACCAAAGCAAATAACAAAGGTGATAATTTTATAAGGCTCATAGATTTTTGAACACTATTTATAAATTTGATCGAAAATTATCTGGGAAATATATGTTCTCCATTCAAACTGTGTCTATATGCCCTACTTTTCATACGACTATAAATATTATTGCCTGAAAGTTCTGAAAGCAGTCATCATAATTTATTAAGGGCAATTCCAATACTGACAATGCATTTTAATCAATCACACTCATCTACCCTGTCCCCAAAAGATGAAACCATAGTTGTTTTTTTTAAAAAAATAAGGAATATTTGGTGTTAGTTTTAACACTTTACTTCACCAGTTTTCAGTTCTCCCTCACACCTGCCCATAGGAATTCTTCTCTGAAATATAAAAGACTAATCAAACAAAATCAATAAACATTCACTGTTGAATAACTGATTGTATGGCTCAGTGTTAATGTTATGAGGAGATTATCTAGAAAGAAATAAAAGAAAGGGCTGATGCAATAAAAGAAAGGACTTTTAAAAGAAAGTCCACTGTCAAGATTCCAAGAGAACAAGGCTACCTGTGTCCTTGGATTTACGAAGGTGGAAAAAAAAAAGACAGCTGTTCTCCCAAGCAGGATGAAGGGAAACATGAAAATATCAAATTGGGGTTACTGGTCAGCAATTCCATTCATTTTCTTGATTTCCCCCAATTCAGAACCACAGTGAGAAGGTCTTAAGGGACACAATGGTTAATAATACCTTTGTAAAAGCTTAAAATGCCAGATAAGGTGATCTGTGATATAGGTGATAAGTATAGATACTGCTCTATAAATGATCTGAAATCAGAAGATCCGTAGGAAATATTTTCCTGACTGGAATTTATACATCCTATTAGCCAGGGAGATCTAGCAAGGTCCATATTGCCTCTGAGTGAAGACAAAACAGTCATTTCAAGTTTTCAGAATATACATTCCATCCTGGTATCCAAATGAAAGCATGGTACTGGAACTCTTAGTACAAACTGTCATTTATTGGTAACAGAGTCCTTTATTTAATAAAGGTGTTAATAACCAACACCTTAATAACCAAACCCTATTCTGTTGATTCTGAACTTTACCCAATGTATCTCTTCATCTTCGTTCATGTCCTTTATCACATTTTTTATAATAAACTGATAAATGTAAGTAGCCATTTCTCTGATTTCTGTGAGACATTCTAGAAAACCATCAAACTTAAAGAGGAGGTCATGGAAACCACAATTTATAGCTTGTGGATCAGAAGTACAGATAACAATCTGGGACTTGCAATTGGTATCTGAAGTGGGGGCAGTCCTATGGGACTGAACCCTTATCTTGTGAGATCTGATGTTAACACCAAGTAGATAGTATCAGAATTGTAGGACACTCAGCTGATGTAGACAATTGCTTGGTGTGGAGAAAAAGCCCACACATCTGGTATTAGTGGTATTGCATGTGTGAGTAAAGGAAAATATAGTAGTGTTTTTCCCATACACTCACTCTGCCTCAGTTTCTTCATATGTAAAAGAAGAATGCTTACTTCACAGATTTTTTTGGTAAAAAGTTAATGAGTTAACATTTGGAAATAATTTAGAATAGTAACAGCCTATAATTATTGTTATCGTGATCATTATTGACTATATACTTATCTTTGTTTATATACAAGTAACAATTCTTTCTTAGATATCTCCATTTTTTAAAGATTTTATTTATTTATTTATTTGTTTGTTTGTTTATTTATTTATTTATTTATTTATTTGACAGAGAGAGAGAGAGAGAGACTACAAGTAGGCAGAGAGGCAGGTAGAGAGAGAGGAGTAAGCAGACTACCTGCTGAGCCGGGAGCCTGATGCGGGGCTCGATCCCAGGACCCTGAGATCATGACCTGAGCCGAAGGCAGAGGCTTTAACCCACTGAGCCACCCAGGCTCCCCATATCCCCCCTTTTTTTAAAGTAAATTTCATTTCATTTCCTATGTACAATATGCTCAAGACTCAGGATCAAGTAAAGAAAGGTAGGTTCCTTCCCATCTTGAATATCATAAATTTACACGCTTTTTGTTCTCTGTTATGATAGGAAACCCTCTGGGGTTTCTTTTTTTCTTTTAAAGATTTATTTATTTTGGATGGAGGGGCAGAGGGCGAGAGAGAGAGAGAATCTTGAGCAGACTCCCCACTGAGTGTGGAGTCTGACAGCAGACTTGATCTCAAGACCCTGAGATTATGACCTGAGCTGGGAACCACACAGGTGCCCCACCTCTGGGATTTCCAAGAAAAATCCTTCCATCATATCATTTCCTTATCACTACTTCTCATCTCAGACCACACATTATTTATGGACTGACCAAAAGTTAGAGAGTGAAAGAGTTTACTTGTCATAGTTTCATTGAAAAAAAAAAGCTAGAAACATATAATCTTTCACTTGAAGACCAGGATTTTTAAAATCATAACTCATATTCATTTCATTTTACAGATGGCAACTGAGGCCCAGAAGGATTAAGTAACTTGCCCTCTGACAGAAGCCCTTTAGTGGGTCAGCAAAGAGTAGGATCCGCTATGGCAGAGTGCTCAGGCAAGCCTACCACACAACCTCAAATTTGTGCAAAGTGTTTCAAGGTGGACTACAGCAGCGCTGGTCTTTTTAAATACCTCTTCTCTCAAATATATAATTCTTCCAGCTTGGGAGTACCATTAGTTAGTATTCCACACTAGTTAGGAGTTAGAAATATCTTTCAGTGCATTTTAATTCTAGGTGTCCCCAGAGTGGCATGAAAAAGTTAACATGCTCCCCTAACAAGTACTTGTTACCAAAAAGCAATCCTTTAGAAAAGAGGAAAAGAAAAAGGATTTACATGTCTGTATTTCATATTGGAACAGGTCTACGTGTTCCCATGAAGTCCCTGAAATAATCTTTTTTTAAAAACAGCATCATTCAATAATTTATGTGTGAAAATGATAATACTGACTCAGTAACAAAGATTCAATTATATCCATATGCTCCATTCTTCGATAAAGAAGAGAAAAATGAAATCCATTTTAGAAAAAAAAATCCAGGGCGCCTGGGTGGCTCAGTGGGTTAAAGCCTCTGCTTTCGGCTCAGGTCATGATCTCAGGGTCCTGGGATCGAGGCCCGCATTGGGCTCCCTGTTCAGCGGGGAGCCTGCTTCCCCCTCTCTCTCTGCCTGCCTCTCTGCCTCCTTGTGATCTCTCTCCCACTGTGAAATAAATAAATAAAATCTTTAAAAAAAAAATCTTAAAAAAAGAAAAAAAAATCCATAGAAGTGATGGTTTTTAAGTTTGATATTTGAAGTTTAATAATGTAGCCAACTTCCTACTGAACAATTCCATTCAGTTGCCTAATAGATGTCTAAAATTCAACATGTCTAAAATAAACTCAGTGTCCACCTTCAACTTATCTCCTCCTACATTTTTCTCCTCTCAAGAAACTGAACCAAATAATGCCCTCAAGAAAAATCAAGACTCTTTCTTGACACTCCCATCTCTCACACCTGCCAGAGACAGTCACGCATCCAGCTCCCATATCTCAAATACCTGTTCATTTTACCCACTTCCATCACATCTCACCATCATTCCTCTGCCCCAAGTAGGCATCCCTGCCTACACAGAATTCATGGAACACTACCACAGCATCCTACCCAGCCTCCTTAAAGAGACTGATTCTTCTCCAATCCATTCTCTGCCGGAACCCATAGTGATCTTTCCATAACATTAATGTGATCATGTCTGCTCTTTTAAATCCGTTCAGTGGCTTCCCGATTTTTAAATCCAAACAGTGGCTTTTAATCATTTAATTATCCATGTAATACAATTTAATAGACACATCAAACCCATATGAAAAACAAATCTAGGACACTACTAATGCCCCATATTCAGTCAAAATGTTCATTCCCCAGCTCATGCACCTGCCTCACCCAACACATGAAAATAAATATCCTAAATCCCATTAACATAATTAATCTTGCTTGTTTTATAGAGTCTTGTTGCATCTCTACATATTCTTAAAATGTATATTTTTAAAATTTTAGTTTTCCATGTAACTTACTATCTTTGAGGAATATAACTTACTATTATATTATAAAAATTCATTCATATATTCATTTTAACTAATATATACTATTCTCTTACACTGATATATCACAGTTCATTCATCAGCTTTCCCATTGATAGATGTATGGGTTATTTTCAGCTTTTATTTTTATGAACAGTAGTACTATGAGATATTTGTCTATGTGGAAGAAATCCTGAGTGTATGACTATGAGTGATGGGTTATATATGAATGTTTGGATTTCAGAAATAATGAACTGTGTAGATGGGGGTCCCTGGATGGCTCAGTTGGTTAAGTGACTGACTCTTGGTTTCAGCTCAGGTTGTGATCTCTGGGTCATTGATCTCCTGCTCAGGACTCTCTCCCTTTCCCTCTGCACTTCCCCCACCCTGCTCACTCTCTCTCTCTCTCTTTCAAATAGATAGATAGATAGATAGATAGATAGATAGATAGATAGATAGATAGATAGATAGATCTTTCAAAAAATGTGGCGATGTATCACTTCTAACAATTGGTATTATCAGTCAATTTAATTTTTGCCAATTGAATGGATATAAATATGTCATTATAGCCTTGGTCTATGTTTCCCTGATCACAACTGAGGTTAAATATTTTTTCATAAGTTTTTGTTTCTATAGGTTTCCTTTTCTAAGAAGTATCTACTCATGCCTGTCACCCATTTTTTCTCATTGGATTATTTGCACTTTTCTTATTAGTAATAGTGTGTATATGTATGTGTGTGTGTGTGTGTGTGTGTGTGTGTGTATCAGTTGCATGATCTTTTAACATCTATAGTTTGTAATCTCTCTTTTAAGGTATATTTTAATGAAACAATTTTCTCAATTTTAATATAGTCATATAGTCAAGTTTATTTATATTTTCTTTTATGGTCAATGTTTTTTGTGTAGTGTTTTAGAATTTTTCCTTATTCAATGTCTTATAAATGCCTAAATGACATTAATAAATCCAAAGTTTATCTTGGTTCATGACCTGAGTTAGGCAACCAATTTCATGTTTTCCACACAGATTACCATCTTACTTTCAGATCCATTTGTTAAAGAGCCCTTCTCTCCCCCACTGATCTGTGGTGCTTTTGTCATATTTTTAAAGTCCAAACACTTGGTGTAAGTCTACTTCTATAGTCTCTATGCTATTCCATTAGGCAATTTGGCTACCCACTGTGACCCCTTGTACCAATACTACAGTCTTAATTACCCTAATCTTTTTTTTTTAGAATTTTTATCTACTTATTTGACACAGAGAGAGAGAAAGAGAGAGAGAGAGAGAGAGAGAGAAAGAGAGAGGGACAGCAGAAGCAGGTGGAGGGAGAGGGAGAAGCAGGCTCTCCACTGAGTAAGGAGCCCAATGCGGGGCTCGATCCCAGGACCCTGGAATCATGACCTGAGCCGAAGGCATACGCCCAACCAACTGATCCACCCAGGTGCCCCTTAATTACTCTAATCTTATAAGACCTCTCCATTTTTCTCATTCAGAAGTATCCTATAATCTCTGTTATTTCATAAATATTCTAGTACCTTTCTTTCCTTTGCCCATTACTGGGCTATGTTCTTTTTTCCTTTCCTTTCTTTTTTGAAATACAGTTGATATAGAACATTATGTAGGTTTAAGATGTACAAAGTGTTGATTCAATAGGCACTTAAATAATTTATGAATTGAAAAATAAGTGAATAAATGTAATTCATAGTGCATGCTAGTAGTGAGTATTTAACATTGTTTAAAATTTAGTATTAAAAGGGATCTGAAAAACCACATAGTCCAAACCCTTTTCTTTTAATAACGGGGACACATAAATCCAGAAGGATCAACTTTTTTTAATTCAAAAGCCTGTTTTTAGCAGGTGCAGAACGTGAAATTTTTACTCAAGTACAGTTTGCACAGCACTATCTGTCTGTAAATAAAGTCTCATTTTAAATATGTGGCACAATTCCTAAATAAAGTAAGATTCTAAAATAAGAAGTAACAATAGAAAATAAACTTAAAACCCTAAAGTCTATTTCCATTTATTCAAGACAAATATTAATGTACAACATTAAACAAGTCTTAAAAATAAGAAGAATATAGTTTAATTTTATAACTTAAGTATGAGGAAAAATTACTACTTTTGCCTTGCATCATTAAATTTCACATTCTGAGATTTAAGATGGAACATTAAGGACTTAAATCAGCAAAGCTGTACTTTTTTGGTACTCGCAGAATAAGCTGTCATAGTTTTGCTGAATCAGATTATGACATTTTTTTGTGACCAATCTAGACATCTCTATTCAACAAATGACAAAGGGATCATTCCAAACTTTTGAGATCCATCAAAACACACTTCCACTTTCAACCAAGCAGTAGCTCAACTGATTTAACAAAGAAGCAGAGAAGGCAGATTTTTTTTCTGGGATTTTAACCAAAGATCAGCATATCAATCCCCATGTTCATTTATCAAAAACTGATAGACTCATAAAGTTCTCCTCTTTGAATAATTCTAGTATAAGGGCATAAAATATGCATATAAACTACCTAAATGGGTCTAGGCTCAGTCACTTCCAAAGCACTTTCTCTCCATTTCTTGTGCTAGTCAAAAATTACAGTGAGAGAAACTCATTTTGGAAAAGAAGATAGAATTTCTCCAACCGAGCAAAAGCATTACTGCAGTCTAAGTGAAAAAAAGTTCAAAATACTCTTAACAAAACTAATTTTTGGAAATGCTCTTCTGTGTTTCCTTAGCCTCATATAACCAAATAGTATCAATAAAATTCTGTTTATTCACATATTTTGATTAATAAATAACCTCAAAAATACCTGTAACATTAAAAGCTGACTACATCCATTAAGCAAATGCAAAACTCAAGTCAGTAATTTAGATTTACTTTTCTAAAAGGTACAAACATTCCAAATGGGACTGAAAGCTTACCTTTTATCATTTTTATAAAGAAAAATTTGCTAAGGAGAGAATTACTGTAAACTAATTTCAAGAAAAACAATGTTTAAGTCAATGATAATAAAACTAATTTCAAGCATCCTATATACATTAGAAGCACTCCTATACTAGGAATATTATGGAAACTTTTTAATGAATCTAGAAGTCAACAAAAAGCATAGAGAAAATTATTTGGAATAACTGCAGAAAATGAATCCCTATGGCTTGACTTAATAAATCACCTTTTATAAAAATCATTATGTTTTTTATGTAGTCATTGAAACTGGTCCCTAAAGAAGGAAATACTAAATTAAAGTGACTTTTTCGTGTATTTGAAATTAGGGGGCAACAATCTGGTGCCTGCAGATTGAATCTGGCTATCAGTATGTGTTTTGTTTAAAAAGCTGTTTGTTTGTTTGTTTGTTTGTTCCTTTGTTGTTTTTAGAAGTCTGTAGGGGTGCCATGTGTCCTTACATTTTGCTACAATCCCCACCATCTTGATTTAGTAGTTTTTCTCTTTTATGTTGTGTACTTAACCTCCAAGGGCTTTTGCTTCTGAAAGCCTAAATTTAAAATTCTGTCCAATTTGAATGTTCACTAAATTGTTCTTTCCATACAGTCACAGAACATTGGAATTATTAGAATTGGAAGGTACCTTAGAGGTTAGCTAACTCTTCTCATTTCTTCCAACAAGATCCCTGAGGCCAAGCAAGTAAAGCAGTTTTCCCATGGTTAAACATACATTAATAGTTCTGCCAAAATGCTCTTCTAACTCAATAGCTTAAAAAATCCCTATTTCACAGTTTCACGTTTTGTCAAGAGTCACCAGAACTCTCATCTCTATAAAAGAAACATTGGCTTTATAAGCACTTACCCCTGAGTGCAGGTAGCAGGGATCTCTCCTTCTTGTCATCACATTTGTTGCATTCACTGAAGTACAGCAGTAAGAAGACGTCAACAAGCACCCACATCAGTGAAGTGGCTAGAACCACCTTGCAGTAAACAAACCTCCTCATGTCTTCCTTTGATTTCTAGTTAACGCATAGATGGAAGACAGAAGCTATAGTGATAAATCCAAGCCACAGGGGTGAACTCCAAGATAAAAGCAGGATGCATCCCACTGTATTAAAAAAAGAAGAAGGAAAAGAAAATTTCATTATTATATAGTTTGTTTTTCATATAAAGGAGATATAACATGAAATATTTAATGTCTCCATACATATATATCAGCACTCAGCCTTCAAATTCAGAATGAAAAGCCTAAATAAATGGAAACTGTAAGCAAGCCAGGTGGCTAAAATTCTAACAGCTAATCCTAGGTCTGTCTCTACTCTGTTAGGCACTTGACAACTATTTGATTTCTTCAGGTTGTATTCTTTTCTTCAAAGCCCTATGATGATATTCTGCAGAGCTCCAGGTTGTCAAATAGAGCAGCCCTGAATTTACCCTGATTCAGCACTTTTGAGAAGCCAGTATTGCTGAAATAGAAATCATCCTGGGATACAATGTATTATAGTAGTTAAAAACTAACTTTTATACACAGATAGGCCTGTGTCTAGTCACCTCCTATTTGTGGGATCCTTTAAAAAAAATTTAAGATTTACTTACTTATTTGACAGAGAGAGCACAAGCAGGAGGGGAAGAGGAAAAGGGAGAAAGAATCTCAAGCAGACTCCTTGCTGAGCACAGAGACAGATGCGGGGCTCGACCTCACTACCCTGAGATAACGACCTGAGCCAAAACCACAAGTCAGACACTTAACTGACTGCCACACATGTGCCCCTCTGTGGGACCCTTTTAAGCCTCTATTTCCTCATCTATAAAATGAGAATAACAATGTCAAACCTAAAGATTGATATGAGGACTAACCACAATAATGCTTGCAAAGTATCTCGTAGAACAGATAATTGTTAGTATTAACATACAAAACAAAAATTCTTAAATTCTCAAGAAGGACGATTACATAAAATAAGTCATAAGTTACTTAGCCTTAAAAACCCCATCTGGTCTGCACAGAAAGTATCCACAACAAATGTGTATTTTAAAATGGATAGTATATGCTAAAAAAATTATCAGAGGCAAAATAAAATACTAGTTTAAAGTGACTTAAAATAACCAAAGCACAAATTCTAAAAGGCATAACAGATAACTGCACCATTATTGAGAGATATTCAAAGTAAGTATAGAATTAATACCATAAACATATTTTTTATACTATAAAGAACAGTAACTGCCTGGTTAATTAATTTATAATAAATTTACAGTTAAGTTATGTATAGTAAATACAAAAAAACAAAAATATTCTCATATCATTTGTTACATTTAAAATAATATCAACTGTAAGGCTCCTGTGGCTCAGTCAGCTGGGTGTCCAACTCTTGATTTCAGCTCATCATGATCTCAGGGTCATGGGTCATGAGATGGAGCCCCACAGTGGCCTGCTTGGGATTCTCTCTCTCCCTCTCCCTCTGCCCCTACCCCACTCCCCACTCACTCTCTCTCTAAAAAATAAAATAAAATAAAATATAGTAACTTAAATATGAAATCTTTGATGTGAATAAGTAACATAGTTTTGAAAGCTATTTGGGAAGAACAGCTATTAAATACAAAGACACTTGAAATAGTTCAAAAATATTTGTCTCAAAATAAAAACATGAAAGTGCAAACTGTGGAGGCAGAGTCTCTTTAAATTAATGGCAGCAGACATTGCATGATAAAGCAACACCAATGCTGCTGCCTGCTCCAACCTACCCAGACTCACAATGAATTTGAAATTTACATAAAATGACAGCTGAAAAAATGACAACGAAGAGTCTATTTTCAATATCTACATTAAATTTACATTTATTCAGCATATAAATATTTAAAAAAGAAAGGTGCAAAATGTGCAAATTGAAGGAACACATGATTTATGGGGTTTATCTATTTGCTTATTATTTTTCTTGAAAAAAATGACACGTTAATTACTTTATTTCATTTCAACTTCATTTTTTGTATATATTATAACTAAACATTGACACTCAGCTTCTAAACCTGATAACAAGGGAATAATTCCCCTATGTATCTCTCCTGTTACTTTATGCATTCTTTGCTGAATATGAGATACAAAACAATTCAACCTATCATATCTTTCTTCGGTCCTATGATGAAGTAGTTCCCTTCAGTTTACTGTGGAAAAAAGTCTCACAGAAAAGTATATATAACACTGATGGTTACCAAATGGCCATCCCCAGATTTAAGACAGGAATATCTTAAAATAAAAGATCCTGTAATAAAAGATCTTATATGTTATATAAAGATCTATAATAAAAGGCATAAACAACATCATCCCTGCCTTTGTCATAAAATGAAAAGATGTCTTTGGATAGGCATTTGCCTTTCTGTGCTTCATTGCCTTTATTATAACATATATCCTGTCATATTCACCTCACAAAATATCGTAAGGCTTAAGTGAGATAAAGTATGAGAACATTTTTAAAAGAAAATATAAGAAATATTATTATAATAAAAAATGTGAAATCACTTAATATTAAATATTAAAATGTCTAAGATAAGACATTTCCTAATAAGAGCCTAACAGTTAAGCTTATTCAGAATTTAATAAAAACCATAGTTATAATAGAAAGTCAAAATTATATCTTATTGTCACTTCAAGCATTACTCAAATTATTCTAATTTCATAGCCTGATAGAGCTATATATCAAGTCATTAGCACTGAGAGAAGTCTCCTCACTATTTTAAGAAATAAAACTACACTGCTGTTTAAATTTTTGTTTGTGAAAGTCTTTCCTCACATATTTCAAGTTTTTAATTCCATCTCTACCTTGAAAACACCTCTATCTTGAAAATACACTAAATTTTATCATTTATAAGATTTATCTGCTGACACTTGTGTAATAGTAATCTCATAAATTGTATGTACTCTTCATGAGAACAAAACTGATTGAGCAGAAAGATGGTGCAATATGCACAGTAACAGTAGCCAACATAGCACAGTTGGTGGCCCAGTTTTAAAAGAATCAGCATCTGTATTATGTTTTTATTCCAGTAAGTCTCTATTTATTTGCAAAGACTTCTCAGTTTCTCGGACCAAATCCAAGTTCTGCAATATCGCTGGCTTGCCAAACCAATGCGGAACATGACTAACTTGCATGAACTACAGGTTCATCTATCTGAAAACACAGCACCTTTCCTAATTGTTTCAATGTCTTTGGAGCACAGTTATTTCTCTCTTTGAAAGTTTTTAAAAGTAGGAATACTTTTAAAAGAAAACCATCAAGTACCATCTTGTTAGTCAGACTGCCTCTCTTTTTCTTCTTGCCCACCAAATCATGATATCAGCCAGACATTCTATGACATATTATATGATTTGTTTGAAGATACACACCATTTTCTTTTTTCATCAAAAACAGATTTTAAATTAAAAAATCTAGACAAAGCTTAGGAGTTTGGTAAACATGTTTTTAAATAAGGAAAAAGAGTCTTTTTGTTTTTGAATTGAGGTTATCACTTGCATAGAGAGTCTAGTTTAGTTGTATTAGACATTTTTATCTGTACTCCCTTATTTTATTTTGTAGAAAATTGCATAATAGGTAAAATTTATTCAGTCTACTTCATGGTGCTATATGTGAGGCTGCCAAAAGATTCTGGGGTGGAAGACTGCTGGTAGTACTCAAACAAGTTTCAGGCACCAACATGCTTCAAATGTTTTACATAGCTGTGCAGGAGCTTCTGGGAGCTGATGACCAGACAAACCTGCAGAATTTGGTTTACAGACTGATAAATCTAATGTGTAAGCACTGAAAAAAAAATACCCTGCATTAGCCACAAGTATGCATGACAGGAAGACTGATCTATGTATGAATGAAGGTCAAAAATTAAGATGAGCTAAGGGAATCTGCCCACAGCCTAAACCAAAGGATCCACTATAAAAATCACAACACATGGGAATATATATACTAAGAGAGAAAGAAGCAAAAATAATGTTAAATGAACACCTATGTGGAAAAGGTGGAATAGAAGGGAAAAAAGGGCCCTCACTTGCTTTTAAACTAAAGAAAGTGGAATATTCATAACATAAAATTTGACCACTGGGAGGTGACCTAGCATAAGATCTAAAATTATATAGTACAGAATTAGAATGCCAGGGGTTGAATCTGAATTCCAACACTCACTAGTTGTATGGCTTAATTCAAGTTACTTAAATGTGTGCCTCGGTTTTCCTAATCAGAAAATGTGAACAATAATACCTACCTCACGGGCTGTGGTGAGTACTGAATAATTAATAAAGGCAAAGCTCTTATAACAGTGCCTGGCACTTAGGAGGGACTTAATATACATTAGTTATTATTAGTAGTAACAGTAATATTGTTATCATCATGAACATGATCAAAAGAATGAGAAAAAAAGTGAGAATTCTCTTTGCCCATCCTTTCAGAAATAGTATATATTCAGTATGTATGAATTCAGGGTGTTAGGGGACAAGATCAGCATCACGAATATATTTAATATTAACAATTGTGAGTATTATAAATTATAGTGTTTTATATTTAATAATCACAAATATATTTAGTAGAGTTTCTCAACAGGAAGAATTACACAGGATTTTACAATTGTCAAAACTCTTTGAACCATAGACTGAAGAGCTGTGCATTTCATTCTGTATAACTTATATTTCATTTTTTTAAGGCAAAAGCAAAATGCTTGTGTACCTATCATTTGATTCCCCGATTATTATCTTTCTGACCTTTTTCCTAATTGTTCTCTATGGCAGAAAGTTGGGTTTCCAGACTGTTGCTTACATATATCTTGCCTCTTTTTGCACATGCTCTTTTCTCTGTCCACTGACATAGTCATGGCTCCCCGTTCTTATTTCCTTTGGTTCTTCCTTCCTTCCTGCTCAAATGTCAAATCTTGGAGAGCTTTCCTATCAACCTATATAAAATAACACACACAACTTAGTCATTCTGTATTTCTTAACTCATTTTATCTTTCTTCTTTGTACCTATTAACCCCCAAACATATTAAAAGATTGTTTTTTAAATCTGTTTATTATTGGTTCATCTTAAATAGTATGTTTTATAAGAATAAGTTTTCAAATGTCTTACATATTCTATTTCTCACGCAGATATATGTAAGTGTTTAAAACTCCAGCACTAGTTGTTATGGATTATTATTATGAATTTTGCCACACCCATCCTCAAAAATTCGTTTGTGAAGTCCTAACCCCCAGTATTTTAGAATTTGACTATATTTGAAGATAGAGCCTTTAAAGAGCTAATTAAGGTAAAATTAGATCATACACATTAGCCCTAATCTAAATGATGGGCATCCTTATCAAAAAGGTGATTAGGACACAATCAGAGGAAAGACCATGTGAAAACAGAGAAGGCAGTCATCTATGTGCCACAGAGAAGGACCTCAGAATGAAACTAAGTCCAATGACACATTGATTATGGGCTTCTAAAATCTGTGAGAAGATCAACTTCTGTGTGTAAGTAACACAGTCTGTGATACTTTGTTCTGGCAGCTCTACCAAACTACTAAGCAGGTTAATCCAACTTTTTCCTGTTCCACTCCTACATGCAAACAGATGAACATGACCTTGAAAGAGCCCTCTACCACCCCCCTGCCCTGTATGCTGTCTGTTCTCATTTTAATGCTATAAACTCACATCACCCTACAAGTAGGCTTTCAGTGCTTTGTTGCAATTCTGCAACAGTTCCTACTCAAATCAATCTCTATCCATCAGGAAACTTTGCATCTTGTTTGCCTTCCTCAGACTGCTGTCTCCACACTTTTTCCTCTTAGTCCATCATTACATTTCTTTTTTTTTTTTAAGATTTTATTTATTTATTTGACAGAGCAAGACCATAAGTAGGCAGAGAGGCAGGCAAAGAGAGAGGAGGAAGCAGGTTCCTTGCCAAGCAGGGAGCCCGATGTGGGGCTTGATCCCAGGACACTGAGATCATGACCTGAGCTGAAGGCAGAGGCCTTAACCCACTGAGCCACCCAGGCACCCCCATCATTACATTTCTACATTTAACAGAAAAGACATAAACAATTAGAAGAGTACTTTGCCTACTGCCATCTTGAATGTATTAACTTGCTTGCTTCTATTACTGCCAAGCCTAAATCTTCCAAGTCCAGATGTTATAATGGATGACTACCCTTTTAGGAGTGCAACACCCCTTGCTCTCACATAGGATTTCACTGATGGATTGCACTTATCTCTTCTGCCTCATTTTTTTCTTCTCTATTAAGTCAATGCTATCAATACAAAGATGCTACATATATAATCATCTTAAAATAAACTGATTGGGTCCCACATCCGTCTTCAGCTGTTCCTCCAGCACCCTGCTCACCTTTAATACAAAACTTCTGTAAAGAATTATGTATAACCCCAGCCTACATATCCCATATCCCTAACCTCATATTAGATTGACCAATTCAATGGTCAATCCTCAAGCACCATTTTACATAACTCCTAAGCAAGATTTGACATAGCTTGGATATGTCAAAAACCCTGTACTTTTTTTTTTTTGGTACCAAAAACATTGTACTCTTTTTTTTTCTTTCATATGTAGAATTTAGTGATTCGTCCTTTATAGACAGCACCCAGTGCTCATCACAAGTACCTTCCTTAATACTCATCACCTGTTTAACCCATCCTTGATCCACTTCCCCTCCAGTAACCATCAGATTTTTCTCCACAGTTAAGAGTCTGTTTCTTGATTTGTCTCTCTTATTTTGTTCCTTTGCTCATTTGTTTTGTTCCTTAAACCCACATATGAGTGTAATCATGTGGTCTTTGTCTTTCTCTGACTTACTTCATTTAGCCTAATACTCTCTAGCATCATACCCGTCATTGCAAATGACAAGACTTCATTCTTTTTATGGCTGAGCAATATTCCATTATAGATAGATGATAGATAGATAGATAGATAGATAGATAGATAGATAAATAGATTAGACAGACAGTTATATAGATACCATATCTTCTTTATTCATCCATCAGTTGATGGACATTTGGGCTCTTTCCATAATTTGGCTATTGTTGATAATGCTGCCATAAACATTGGGGTGCATGTATTCCTTCAAATTAGTATTTATGTATCCTTTGGGCAATTACCTAGTAGGGCAATTGCTGGGTTGTAGGTATTTCCATTTTTTTTTTTAAAGATTTTATTTATTTATTTCACAGAGGGAGAGAGATCACAAGGAGGCAGAGAGGCAGGCAGAGAGAGAGGGGGAAGCAGGCTCCCCGCTGAGCAGAGAGCCCGATGTGGGCCTCGATCCCAGGACCCTGAGATCATGACCTGAGCCGAAAGCAGAGGCTTTAACCCACTGAGCCACCCAGGCGCCCGGTATTTCCATTTTTAAGTTTTTGAGAAACATCCATAACATTTTCCAGAGTGGCAAAAAAAGTTTGCATTCCTGTCAACCATGAAAGAAGGTTCCCCCTATCTCTGCATCCTTGTCAACATATGTTGTTTCCTGTGCACCTTTTTTTTTTACATCTCTTATTTGATCTTGCAGCAAATTATGTTGCCTCTGTTTTCAGATCTGACCCACTTCTCAACCATTCCACTGTTGCCACTCTAGACCAAGCCACCATCACCACCTTGACATACTGCTATAACTTCTTTTTTAAAAAAATAACTTTATTGAGATAGAAATTACAAACCATGTAATTCACCCATTTCAAGTTTATAATGCATTGGCTTTTAGTATAGTTACAGAGCTATGCACAAATACTTTGAGAACAGTTCCATTACCTCAAAAGAAAGCAGCTCCACTTCACTAAAACCTCCCAATTTTCCCATTGCCCCTAGCCCTAGGTAACTGCTAATCTAATTTCTGCCTCTTACAGAAGTATCCATTCTGAACTTCCATTTAAATGAAATCATACAACATATGCTCCTTGTGACTGTCTTCTTCACTTGGCACAATATTTTCAAGATCTATCCATGCTGTAGCATAAACCAGTGCTTCATGTCTTTTTCTTGCCAAACAATATTCCCCTGTATGGCATACCACATTTTATTTATTCACTTATCAGTAGGCCTACATTTGGATTATTTCCATTTTTGGGTTATTATGAATAATGCAGATATGAACATTCATGCATAAATATTTGTATGGACACGTGTATTCATTTCTCTTGAGCATGTCCCTAGAAGTGCTATCACTCAAAGATCCCTGAAACATTAGGAATGATTCCAAAATGTGAAACCTTTTTTTTAAGTAATTATATATAATGATTAATGTTAGGACAATGAGGTAACAAACAAAATTACTGAGCATGAATTTTGAGCATGAGATTGAAAGAATTGAGCATGAGATTGAAAGAAGAATGAAATTCTATACAGACTGTTTATAAGGCAGATGCCACTACTCAAAACAGTTTGCTATACATTGGTCTTGGTAGTTATGACTGTATATACAAATATGCATTCTATGAAGATGTCATGAATGACAAAGCCTAAAGTATATGTTAGTAAGACTTCATAAGCAATAGAATATCATTAAAATATAAGGAAATTAAGTCTTCATGAAGAAAGCTTATAAAAAGCTATTTATGACCCTCAAAAAGATAATGAAATTAAGTAGTTTTTAAAAAAATGTATTCAGCAACCTAAAAATTGTTCACCATTTATTTGTTTCAGGTATTTAATGACAGCTCAGTATTCATCTTATAAAATAGCATACCAGTAGTTTAAGCTTGTTCATTAATAGGTACCAAGAGGGGAAAACAGAAATCCAAAATGTTCAATTGGATATAATACCTAGAGATTTAAGACAACAGTAGAACATTTAGACAGTTTCCAACAGACATCTGCCAGTGAAGTCCATCCCCTGTCATAAATCACATGATTAAAAAGAAAGTAACTGTTTCCACTGAGACAACAAACCATTAGAAAATCTTAACCTCAGCTTCCTAGCTGGCCTTAAGGCTTTTGAATTCTTCATAACAAAACACATAAGGAATGAATTACAAGTGTCCCTTATTGAAATGTGGAGACTAACAGCTATTTCTTGTCTAGGCTTTCTTTCCAAAGCATTTATTTGTAGAAGACGATGAAAAACAATATTAAATTATCTTTAAAATTGTATCAGAATCACCCTGCTCCAGCTGGCAATTAGTGGGAGACAAAAGGAAAGTAAAGTCAAGTCAAAGAAAAGCCCAGGGCGCCTGGGTGGCTCAGTGGGTTAAAGCCTCTGCCTTCGGCTCAGGTCATGATCTCAGCGTCCTGGGATCGAGGCCCGCATCGGGCTCCCTGCTCAGCAGGGAGCCTGCTTCCTCCTCTCCTTGTCTCTCTGCCTGCCTCTCTGCCTACTTGTAATCTCTCTCTCTGTGTCAAATAAATAAGTAAAATCTCTAAAAAAAAAAAAAAGAAAAGAAAAGCCCAGAACTCTAGGGCACAAAAGGATGCCAGCAGCACAAAGGAGAGGATGCAGAAGGGATTTAACCACAAAAAATCCTAGAAGTAAAATTGGTAGGTGCTCCTTTCCAAATTTTTATCATATAGATGCACAAACATAAATAAAAGTTTATTTGCCTGCTTGAACATTTTAATTTAGTGATTTTTTTAAACTCATGATACCTGAAAGAAATGCACACACTTCCCAAAAATAGAGTTAAGAAGTATTAACAGGTAAAATGTTCAAAATCCTCCACTCAAAAAAAAAAAAAACCCACCTTAATAAAGCTACCATATACCTAACTTATTACCTTGATTTGCAGCTTGAGTTTATGTTTTTTATTTCCTGTCACCTTCTTGGTGAAGTTATTAATCATAAATTAAGTGCCTTAAAAGACAGGCAATTAGAGGAAAAAAGTAAATAATTAAAAATCAGAATATTGATTAATTAGTCCCCAATTAATTAACAGTAAAAAATTATTATATAATCAAAGAAAGAAAATGAAAATTCATATTCTTATTAGGAAAGCAATCTTGTCTTATAAAATTGTTAATGACTATAACTTGTTTATCGATATAAAGCAACCTAATATAATGGAGTTTATAATCCAACAATACAAAACATAGAAGCATTATAAATTAAGGAAATTTTCAAAAAATACACAAGAAAGGGAAAGATACAATACAAGATTTATAAGTTAAGCAAAGATTACCATTATATGTACTAGCAAATGAACAACCAACCCGAAAACAAGGCAACATTTTCCCTATTGTCTGGGAAAACTACTAATTAATTTAATTAAGGACTGTGCTAATTGAAGAACTGTACATTAAAATTAAATACTGTTTTTGACAAAATTATATTTTAGGATGAAATGGGTACTTTTTTATTTTGTTGGTGGAAATGTAAAATGATAAAAACTTCTTTGGAAAGAAATGTGGCTTATTAAAAATAAATGATTTTTTTTACTTATTTTCTTAAAAATAATCATAAACTTTGAAACAATAATTTCTCTACTGGAAAACCCTCTGTAAAATCATATGCTTTGACACAATAATTTCTCTACTGGAAACCCCTCTGTAAAATCATATATTTTGAAACAACAATTTCTCTACTGGAAAACTCTCTGTAAAAAACCCACATTAGAGAAGATGGCAGAGTAGTAGGGGGACCCTGGGCTTGCCTTGTCCCTCAAACAAGCTAGAGCAACATCAAATCATTTTAAACAACAAGGAAATCGATCTGAGGATTAAGAAAACAACCTGCACAACTGGACGGAGAGAATGTGCCAGAAGCAAGGTTTGGAGATGTGAACTGAGGGAGAGAAAAGCCTCAGTGCTGTGGAGGGAAAGCCTTTTCACAGAGAGAAGTCAGGGAGAGAAGGAGATAGTGAGAGAGAGAGCAGCATGCAGGATTCTCACAAGATGCTGTAGTGTGGGGATACCCTGTGTTGCACTGGGAGAGAATGGTCCCCTTCCTGGAGTACATTTGGAAGAGGTATATTGCCATGTATTTTTAAAATTCTTCTTTAATTTCCTCATTACCCATTCATTCTTTAGTAAGATGTTCTTTAACCTCTATGTTTTTGTTGTCTTCCCCAATTTTTTCTTGTGGTTGACTTCAAATTTTATAGCACTGTGGTCTAAAATGTGCATGGTATGATCTTAATCTTTTTGTACTGACTGAGGCCTGATTCATGACCCAGTATGTGATCCATTCTGGCGAATGTTCCAGTTGCACTCAAAAAAGAATGTGTATTCTGCTGCATTAGGATGAAATGCTCTAAAAAATCTGTTAAGTCCATCTGATCAAGTGTGTCATTCAAAGAGATTGTTTCCTTGTTGATCTTCTGCTTAGATGATCTGTCCGTTGCTGTGAGAGGGATGTTAAAGTCCCCTACTATAATGGTATTATTATTAATGAGCTTTGTTAAGTCTATTATTAACTGATTTATATATCTGGTTGCTCCCAAGTTGGGGGCATAAATATTTACAATTGTTAGATCTCCCATAAAGTGCAATAATATCCACATCATAGGTGTCCCAGACGAAAAAGAGTACGGAAAAGAAGAAATTTATTTGAGCAAATCATAGCTAAGAACTTCCCTAATCCAGGGAAGGAAACAAGCATTCAAGTCCAAAAAGCACAAAGAACTCCCCTCAAAATCAACAAAAACAGGTCAACACCAAGACATAGTGAAACTTACAAAATACAAAGAAGTAAAGATCATTCTGAAAGTTAGACACAAAAAGTGCTTAACCTAAAAGGTTAGCAGCAGACCTGTCCAAAGAAACTTCACATGCCAGAAGACAGTAGCATGATATATTCAACATGCAAAATGGGAAGAATACACAACCAAGAATACTATATATCCAGCAAGGCTGTCATTCAGAATAGAGGGAGAAAGAGACACCAAAAGCTAGAAAGGAGCAGAGACAATCTACAGGAACAGATTCATTATAGGTAATACAAGAGCATGACACTCACACCTATCAATGGTTACTCTGAATGTAAATAGAATGGATGCTCCCATCAAAAGACATAGGGTATTGGAATGGATGAAAAAACAAGACCCATCAATTCTCTGCTTACAAAAGACTCATTTTTGACCCAAAAACACCTCCAGATTGAAAAGGAGGGGTGGAGAGCAATCTCTCATGTTAATGGACATCACAGGAAAGCTGGAGCAGCCATACTTATATAGGATAAACTAGATTTTAAACCAAAGACTGTAATAAGAGAAGAAGAAGGGCACTATATCAGAAGAAAGGGCTCTGTCCAAAAAGAAGATCTAACGGTTGTAAATATTTATGCCTCCAACGTGGGAGCAACCAGATATATAAATCATTAGTTAATAACAAACTTAAAGAAATTCATTAATAATAATACCATAATAGTAGGGGACTTTAACATCCCACTCACAGATGATCCCACTTGATCAGATGGACTTAACAGATTTTTTAGAGCATTTCATCCTAATGCAGCAGAATACATATTCTTTTTGAGTACAATTGGAACATTCGCCAGAATGGATCACATACTGGCTCACGAATCAGGCCTCAGTCAGTACAAAAAGATTAAGATCACACCATGCACATTTTAGACCACAATGCTGTAAAATTTGCACAAGAAAAAATTTGGGAAGACCACAATACATAGAGGTTAAAGAACATCCTTCTAAAGAATGAATGGGTAATGAGGAAATTAAAGAAGAAATTTAAAAAATACATGGAAGAAAATGAAAATGAAAACATGACATTCCAAAACCTTTGGAACCCAGCAAAGGTGATCCTAAGAGAGAAGTGTATAGTAATATAGGCCTTCCCTCAAGAAGCAAGCAAATTCTCAAATACACAGCCTAACCTTACACCTGAAGGAGCTGCAAAAAGAACAGCAGACAAAGCCTAAATCCAGTAGAAGAGGAGAAATAATAAAGATTAAGGAAGAAATAACTAATAGAGAAATCAAAGAATAAAACAGATGAATGAAACTAGGAGCTGGTTTTTTGAAAGAATTATTAACAAAACTGATAAACCCCTACCCAGACCTATCAAAAAGAAAAGAGAAAGGACCCAAATAAATAAAATCACAAATGAAAGGAGAGAGATCACAACCAACACCACAGATATATAAATAATTATAAAAGAATATTATGAGCAATTAAATGCTAACAAATTGGGAAGAAATGGATAACTACCTAGAAACATATAAACTACCAAAACTGAAAGAGGAAGAAATAGAAAATTTGAACAGACCCCATGACCAGCAAAGAAATTGAGTCAGTAATCAAAAATCTTCCAACAAACAAGAATCCAGGGCCAGATGGCTTGCCAAGGGAATTCTACCGGACATTTAAAGAAGTGTTAATTCCTATTCTTCTGAAGCTGTTCAAAAAAAACAAAACAAAAGAAAGAAAGAAAGAAAGAAAGAAAGAGAAAAAGAAAGGAAAACTAATTCACTCTATGAGGCCAGCACTACCTTGATTCCCAAAACCAGACAAAGACCACACTAAAAAGGAGCATTACAGACCAACATCCCTGATGAACACGGATACAAAAATTCTCAACAAGATACTAGCAAATCGAATCCAACAGTACATTAAAAGGATTATTCACCGTGATCAAGTGGGATTTGTTCCTGGGCTGCAGGGGTGGTTCAATATCCACAAATCAATCAACATGATATACCACATTAACAAAAGAAAGGATAAGAATGATATGATCCTCTCAATAGATGCAGAAAAAGCATTTGACAAAATACAGCATCCTTTCTTGATAAAAACCCTCAAGAAAATAGGAATAGAAAGAACATACCTCAATATCATACAGGACATATATGAAAGACCCGCAGTGAATATCATCCTCAATGGGGAAAACCTGAGCTTTTCCTCTGTGGTTAGGAATAAGACAGGGATGTCCACTCTCACCATTGCTGTTCAGCACAGTACTGCAAGTCCTAGCCTCAGCAATCAGACAACAAAAAGAAATAAAAAGCACCCAAATCTTCAAGGAAGAAGTCAAACTTCCACTCATCACAGGGGACATGATATTCTATGTAGAAAACCTGAAAGACTCTACCAAAAAATTGCTAGAACTGATACAGGAATTCAGCAAAGTTGCAAGATACAAAATCAATGTACAGAAATCTGTTGTACTTCTATACACCAATAATGAAGTAGCAGAAAGAGAAATCAAGGAATTGATCTCAATTACAATTGCCCCCCCCAAAAATAAGATACCTAGGAATAAACCTAACCAAAGATGTAAAAGATCTGTATACTGAAAGTTATAGAACACTTATGAAAGAAACTGAAGAAGACACAAAGAAATGGAAAAACATCCCAGGCTCATAGATTGGAAGGCAAGATACATCTAAAATAATGTCTGTCATACCCAAAGCAATCTACATATTCAATACAATTGTGATCAAAATAATAAGAGCCGTTTTCACAGAATTAGAACAAACACTCCTAAAATTTGTATGGAACCATAAAAGAACCTGAATAGCCAAAGTAATGTTGAAGAAGAAAAGCAAAGCAGGAGGCATCACAATCCCAGACTTCAAACTATATTACAAAGCTGTAATCATCAAGAGAGTATGGCACAAAAACAGCCACATAGATCAATGGAATAGAATAGAGAAGCCAGAAATGGACCCACAACTGTATGGTCAACTAATCTTTGACAAAGCAGGAAAGAATATCCGATGGAAAAAAGGCAGTCTTTCAACACGTGTGTTGGGAAAACTGGACAGCCACAGGAAAAAACATGAAACATGAAACTATACCAATTTCTTACACCATACACAAAAATATATTCAAAATGGATGAAAGACCTAAATGTGAGAGAGGAAACCATCAAAATCCTAGAGAAGAAAGCAAGCAGCAACCCCTTTGACCTTAGCTGTAGCAACTTCTTACTAGATACATCACTGGAGGCAAGGGAAACAAAAGCAAAAATGAATTACTGGGACTTCATCAAGCTAAAAAGCTTCTGCGCAGTGAAGAAAACAATAAACAGAACTAAAACACAACCAACAGAATGGGAGAAGATATTTGCAAATAACTTATCGGGTAAAGGGCTCGTATCCAGAATCTATAAGGAATTCATCAAAATCAACACCCCAAAAATAAATAATCCAGTTAAGAAATGGACAAAAGACATGAGCATACGTTTCTCCAAAGAAGACATAAAAATAGCTAACAGACACATAAAAAGTGCTCAATATCACTACGATCATGGAAATACAAATTAAAACCAGGATGAGATATCATCTTATACCTGTCAGAATGGCTAAAATTAACAACTCATTAAAAAAACATATGTTGGCAGAGAAAGGGGAACCCTCTTACACTGTTGGCATGAATGCAAACTGGTGTAGCCACTCTGGAATACAATAGGGAGGTTCCTCAAAAAGTTAAAAATAGAACTACCCCAGGACCCAGGAATTGCACTACTAGGTATGTATCCAAAGGATATAAAAATGCTGATTCGAAGGGGCATATGCACCCCAATGTTTATAGCAGCACTATCAACAATAGCCAAATTATGGAAAGAGCCAAAATGTCCATCGACCAATGAAGAGATAAAGAAGTGATATATACATATGTACATACATGCAATAAAATATTACTCAGCCATCAAGAAGAATGAAATCTTGCCATTTGCAACAATAAGTATGGAACTAGAGGATATTATGCAAAGTGAAGTCAGTCAGAGAAAGATAAATATCATATTATTTCACTCATATGTAGAATTTAAGAAACAAAACAGATGAACAAAGGGGAAGGGAAAGAAAAATAAAATAAGATAAAAACAGAGAGGGAGGTAAACCATAAGACACTTAACTATAGAGAACAAACTGAGGGTTGCTGGAGTGGAGGTGGTTGGGGGGATGGGCTAGATGTGTGATGTGTATTAAGGAGGGCACGTGTTAGGATGAGCACTGGGTGTTACAGGTAAGTGATAAATCACTAAATTCTACTCCTGAAACCAATTACTACACTATACGTTAACTAACTTGAATTTAAATTTTAAAAAATAAATAAGTAAAAAATAAAAACCCTATAATAAAGGCTTTATACATGGAGATGGTATGATGACATTATTTATCTAAAAGAGTTCAAAATAGAGACATAACTAATTGGTAGCATATTATGCTGCTATTAGAAACCTATGTAATTTTGTAGTAACATGAAAAAAGCTTATAAGATACTATAAAACTCAACAAATTAACATACGCACTTATTTAAACACTATAATCACAACTACTTTTTTACTTATTTTTATAAAAGTACTAGGAAGAATAGGTGGAGATGTGTGGATTTTTTTGTTTGTTTTACAACTCTTCCTATATTTTTTCTATTTTTCAAATTATCCAGAAATAGCCTATATTATCTGAATTGTAGGAAATATATATTTGAAAACAAGTAAGAAAAGCACTATGTAATAGTGATAAAGAATAAAATCTTTAGTTATGTCACACTTGTGCACATGCATATGTGAGTACATGGGCACACATTCAGTTATGATTAAGTGTAACAAATAGTACCAGACTCAAAGGATTGTCAAAAGTTATTCACAAAACAGAGTAAATGAGAACAAAATTAGGGTAGAACTTATTATTAAAATAATGGCTGATTTATGGAGTGCCGGCTAGCTCAGTTGGTTAGATGTCTAACTCTTGATTTCAGCTCAGGTCAGGATCTGAGGGTCCTAGGATTGAGCCACATGTCAGGGGTGGGGTTGGGAGGGGCAAGGTCCATGCTCAGTGGGGAATCTGCTTGAGATTCTCTCTCTCCTATCCCTCTGCCCCTCCCCACCCTCTCCTAAAATAAATGAATAAATTTTTTTAGGTAATTAAAAATTTAAAAATACAATAAAGTCTGATTTAAATATTCTGTTTCCAGATTTTTCTCTCTTGTTTCCAAAAGTCTCTAGTGCTACAGAATCTATGTGACTTTGGAAAGATAAAACTTTGCACCCATGTCAAATTCTATTAAAACTCTACATTCTTCTCAAGATATTGGCTAACTTTCCAAACCTGGAGTCTCATGCAAAATTCAGGAACTATCTTTTTCTGGTTGCATTTGTGGTTTTTGTTTCAAATAAATACCTTCCCAAAACAATCAGGACCAATATTTAAAAGTAGTCATTGAAATTAGGGAAGACTACTTTACTTCTAATCACTGTAACTGTTGCAGTCTACATTTCACCAAATCCAACTAAGTTTTCACAGAAGAAACAACATGAATGAATTTTACATGTCACTTATGTAAAGAAATTTTAATATATTAAAGACATACCTACTTGAACCCCAAAAGGTTCTTCCCTCCTATATGATTTAGATTAAAATGGCATACTAGCTGAAGTACCTGAAAACTACAGTGATTATTGCTACAGAAAAACATGGTCTCCTATCAATAGTATACTGTAATCTGAAAGAATCATTATTGAGTTAATGACAAATATAATTAGATTCAAAATTAAATTACCATAAGCAAAATAAAACCTCCCTGTTAAAAGAAGGCACCCTATTATTTGTTTTTATTCAGACAAAAAAAAATTTGAAAAAGAAGATGTAGTATATAAGAAATGTAATCTATGCTGTAGTCTGTTTCTAAATGTCTAATTTAAAAATGCTATTTTAAATGACCTTAATTCTCATTTTAATGCAATAATTAAATAATATGTCTCTAGGTCACGAAAAATTGTATGTCCATTTTTCACTTTGTGCCAATCATTGCCAATTAAATCAACTTCTGGAGACAATTTTGCTTTCAGTATTATTTACCAGACATGAGCTATGGGGAATACTGTGGGAGGCTGGGGAACAGGGCGGGGGAGGACAGAAATGAATATCACCCTACTCGATTTTACCTCAACTGTTAGATTTCTTTTCTAGAAATGAGATCTTTATAGTTTACATTAGAACAGTGAGAAACAAGTTATTAATAGACAGTTTTTCTTATTACGGTTTATTTCTAAATCAAGGTTCAAATTCCAAAAGCAAATAACTCATAAATTTTCTGCAAAGCTTTTATAGTTTTATATTTCAAATAGCAAAAGTATAAAGCTTCACAATCAATAACACCTGATTTGTCCAAGGAAAGGCTCCACTATATGCGGCTGAATGGTTATAATGCTTTCTTTTGATTTTGATAAGCATAGTAAATACATTCTAACCACTGATTGACATCCAAACAAATCAGTAAGTGTACTCCATTCCAAAATCTCTTATCTACTAATTTCAGTGGAATAAAATAGTGCACAAACTGAGAAAGAAAATGCTGGTATGATTCCTCCCCTGCAAAAAAACCATAATCAGTATAAAAATTCTCATATTTCCCACATTCATTCGGCTCCACCTCAGCAGAACAGCGATCAACATTTTATTTTTCTTTTTGCTTCACATTTCTGGCAGATACCTACAAAGGCAGCAATCTGAAAATCTCAATCAATGAAACCTATTACTGATGGACTGGATATTTTTCTTTATGCCATTTTTAATTCCTGGTTATTCCCTCTTCTTACTTTATGAAATTATATTTCTCTTGATCATATTTAAGTCATGCTTCTCTTCATCACATTTTTATATTTCTTTTTTATTTATCTCATTTCCTTTCTATATTCTCCCCCTTTTTTTCACTTATCAAAGTCACTAGCTAGGATTTTTCTATCCAACTTGCGAATGGCTCTGCAGGATATATTTGTCAGTTGCTCTCCTATTCTTTCCCCAACTTCCCTGTATTTTCTTTCTCTTCTGTGGAGACAACGCCATATCTCCTGGCCATCGCAATATTCCTCCATTATCTCCACTTGCCATTTTACAGAAGGTCCTTTTCTCTTAACCCAAACCTGAATGCACTTTTTTTTTTTTTGAGAAATAGATAGTGTGGCAGGGGGAGGGACAGGGAGAGAGGGAAAGAGAAAATCCTCAAGCAGACTTCCCGCTGAGCACAGAACCTGTCACAGGGCTTGATCCTAGGACCCTGAGATCATCACCTGAGCCAAAGTCAAGAGTTGGATATCTAATCAACTGAGCTACCCAGGTGCTCCCTGAATGCATATTCAATAGGTAGTACAAAGATTAATCCCAAAGACTGTGATTATAGTTATGTTCTAAGTCATGTATAGTCACAGTTCTAAGATCCTGAAGAGGCTAAATAATAGCAAAGGTATCACAACAATAAGCGTTTGTATCAAAGAGCCAGAAATAGAAAAATGGTGCAGTGGTGGTGTTGTTTTCTAAAAATCCACCACTGTACACTACAGTTAGGCTATTCCACAGACTTTGATTCAAGTCCCACCTCCACCACGCTTTCATGTGGAGATATTGGAGAGATTAATTTGCCTGGCTAAACCCAGTTATTCACATGTTTACAAACTGGCAATGAGACCAATACCTACTTATTAGGTCATGGTAAAGATCATATATATATATCTAAAATAAGAATCAAAGGAACTGGCATATAGTAGCTAACCAACACATGTTAGCCATTGCTAACACTGTGATCAACATTATGATGAGCAAAATAATTTAATACTAGAAAAAAGAAAAGCATTTAAGTTTCAATCATACATAAGCTATTTATTTCTCTCATTCGGCAAACTGAAATGTCTAAATGCTCTTAGCCCTATGCTAGATGGTTGGTACAACTTACTTCACTGAGCTTATAATACAGCAATTCTAGATAAAAATCAAAGACCTGTTGAAGATTAAGATTTCTGGAGCCCACATTGTTAAGAGTACTGATTTTAAGCCTTCACTCGCTTCTGACTGCCTGCCTCGCTGCCCACACACCCTGCTATCATTCCACTGAATGCTTCGATTACCAACAGTCCTTTGCCAAATCAGGCCAGTGTCCAGGGCACTGGCTCCTCATCTCACTCGGGCTTATGCCAAAGATGTAAAATTTGGTATAGATGTCAGAGTCTTAATGCTTCAAGACGTAGACCATTTAGTTGATGCTGTAGCCGTTACTATGGGGCCAAAGTGAAAAACAGTGATTATTCAACAGAGTTGGGGAAGTTCCAGTGGTTCCACACCAACAAAAGATGGTGTGACTGTTACAAAGTCCATTGACTCACAAGATAAATATAAAAATATTGGTGCTAAACTTGTTCAAGATGTTGCCAATAACACAAATGAAGAGGCTGGGGATGGCACCACACTACTGCCCTGGCAGGCTCGACTGCCAAGAAGGCTTTGAGAAAATGAGGAAAGGTGCTAATCCTGTGGAAACCAGGAGAAGTGTAATGCTAGCTGTGGCTGCTGTAATTGCTGAACTTAGGAAGCAGTCTGAATCTGTGACAACCCCTGAATAAATTGCTCAGGTTGCTGCAAATGAAGACAAAGAAATTGGCAACATTATTTCTGATGCAGTGAAAATCCTTAGGAGAAAGGACATGATCACAGTAAAGGATGGAAAAACACTAAATGATGAATTAGAAATTATTGAAGGTATGAAGTCTGATCAAGGTTGTATTTCTCCATACCTTATTAATACACCAAAAGCTCAGCAATGTGGGGGCATCTGGGTGGCTCAGTTGGTTAAGCTTTGGACTCTTGATTTTGGGTGAGGTCATGATCTCAGGGTCGTAGGATTGAGCCCCAAGTTGGGCTCTGCACTCAGGGGGGAGTCTATTTTTCTCCATCTCTGTCTCTCACTCTCCCTCTGCCCTCCCTCCACTTATGTGTGCACATGCTCTCTCTAAAACTTAAAAAATAAAGAGGTCAGAAATTTGAATTCCAAGATGCCTATATTCTACCAAGTGGAAAGCTAATTCCTAGTGTCCAGTCCATTGTACCTGCTTTTGAAACTGCCAATGCTCATCATAAGCCCTTGGTCATAATTGCTGAAGATACTGAGGGAGAAGCTCTGAGTACACTGGTTTTGAATAAGCTAAAAGTTGGTTTTCAGGTTGTAGCAGTCAAAGCTCCAGGATTTGGTGACGATTGTACCAATATACTGCCTTCAACTTAAATAATTGAGGCATTGTAACTATAATTCTGTCAAAACCAGGATTTTAGTGCTTGCCATCACAGATGAAAAGTGAAAAAGCAGCCTTTCTGTGGAGAGTAAGAATAACTGTAATAACTGTAATAATTTCCAATAGAGAGGACATCGTAAAAGAGAGGATATGCTCAATGGTACAAAGTTATACAAAGAGATTAAAGGTATATACTCTATGTAGAGCTCTAACAGTCACTTTTGTCACCTTAGAGAGGACACTTTCAGACAAACAGAAAAAGCAAGTCAGTGTGTTGAGGTATGAATGGAGGAGGCAGATTTGAGACCAAGAATAGAGATATTCTTGGAAGTATCCAGTGGCTAACAGAGACAAGAGTTTCTGTGTAGCTGAAAGTGGACTTGGAACAAAGGAGGATTCGTACAGGTGAATGTTTATTTTGAAGGGGAAAGATCCTTGACACATCTAATGCCAATGGGAAGAAATCAGGAGAGAGGGAGAAGGCTGAGGATATGGAAGAGAAAGAAAATACTCAAGTCAGGGCTTTTAGAACACACACAGGTGTTAAGAACCAGAACATGCATGAAGGCATTGGCTTATAAAGAGAAGAAGCATCAGAAGGGCAGAATGAAAGAAGTCAGCGAGAGTGATAAATTAGCAGGAGCTTCCTATCTCACAGAGGTGATTTTCTCTGTATGCCATCAGTTAAACAGGAAGACAGGAGAGTAATGAGGGGTGAGAGTACAGTACAGTAGAAAGGGTTTTACAGAAAACTGTGGAGAATGGATGATAACTTTCTAGGAAAATACATAAAAGTTGCATCTCAGAGTGGAAAGCTCACCCGAGGTCATCCTCCCAGATTCTCTCCCTGTTTGCTTGGTGCACATCACCTCCTCTAATTCCCACCCAGAGGGGCTTACACATGTCTCCCTCTCTCTTCCTTTTCACCGTCACCTTCCATGAAGAGGGTTAACTCCAGGTGGTGAGTATTTTATCTCGTATTTCATTTTTTTAAAAGAAAGTATATCAATGCAAAAATCATGTTATTTTAAGCATAACTGAATCAAATATAATACTGTATGATTAAAATCTCAGAGAACTTTTAGTTAACATGGTTTGAATGTGCTGAAAATGACTCATGGAATATCCTTCCCTCCTACAAATTAATGATGATGCAGCTTACCAAACCTCTGAACTTTACCCATAGACATAATGAAGGAGGAAAATACAGTGAAGGGAGTAGAAACCCAAAGAATTTTGCTCTAAGCTAGCTGCATGTTGCTAGGGGGAAAAAAAATTCTGTGGTCATGACTAACATGGATAAATGTTCAAGTGGCACTCTGCATTTTTTTCTCTCCTCACTCCCTCCCGCTCCTTCAGCTGCACCGTTCTGTTTCCAAGATACCTTCTAGTCCGAGTCTCTGCTGCTCAATTGGGTGTCTCTGATACTGACTGAGGTTGCCTGGCAACGTGACCAATAGAACATTCACCAGCCTGTGTGGCAGCTCTATTTTTTGGTTCACAGGTGGGAGATTTGGATAGAACTGCATGAGGTTTCCACGTTGCAATCCTGTTTCATTTCAGTCATCATATAATGAAGTTTATTACTTACAATATCATTATTATACTTCATTGCATTATTCAGCATGGTACAGAGGTTTTTCTTTTTGTCATAATTATTAATACTTCCAGGAAATTTTAAAAGACTAGAAGTGCCCTTCAAAATACTTCCTTCTTAAGAATGAATGAATGAATGAATTTTAAAAATGAAAAAAAATACTTCATTCCTTTTTAGGAGCTCATTACCATAAAGGGCAATTTTTTTAACTATTAAAAATCATAAGATTATTGACAGGGAAGAGATATAAGGGGAACACCTTGGGATTGGAAATGCTCTATATCATGGTCTGCATAGTAGTAACATAAGTATATAGCTATGTAAAAATCCATCAATCTGTAGACTTAATATTAGTGCACTTTATACACTGTAATACAGATATAGCATGTTTCAAGAATTTTAAGAAGTAGTGACAAGATGAATGAATATACACACACATATAGAAACAGAGACTATATAAGCTTGATACATGTTAGGGAACAAAAGTAATCTCTAGGCTTTTATCACAGAACACAATATCTTCTTAAAGACTGGACACTGCTGTTGTATTTAATCAGTTTAACAAAAGAGACTATTTTGCCATATGGCAACTATGCCTTAACTAATAACTTGCTATTTATAGAGAAGGAGCTTTGACTGTCAATTCAGATGGACAAATTGAGGAGAGCAGACAGCACTAATAGCCACACACTGCTAAAGATTTGCCATTTGTTTCAGCCTCACTGAATCACCAGCAGAATGCCTCAGATACAAAGATCACATCTGGAAATTTATCTCAAGGAGACACTTCATGCACAAAATCACAGACATGCCTTTCTTTCCTGGCTTCTGAAGTGCCTGAGATCCAAAGCTTCCTAAAACATAATGTGGATAGAAAAACAGGTGGGCAAAATCTAACACAAGCTTTAAAACAGAGATCCTTGGTGGCTTTATAGTATTGTATTTTATTTATAGCACTTTATTATACAATCTCCACACCACAGCATGAGGGCATTTTCCATTTTTTTTTTACCCACTGGACTTTTTAAAGACCTTAGCATTGAAAAATTGTGCATTTTTTTAAAGTACTTTTACATTGTTATTTCATTTGGTCTTCATCGTGGCCTTAACATATATTGACCATTTTATAAATGAGTAATCTAAGGCGCAGAGAATTTAAGTGACTTGCCCAAAGTGACACACTTTGTCTAGGCCAGCAATCTCTGCAAGCAGAACCTGAAGTCAGTTTTTAAATATAGCACACCGTGTTGTTCAATTAATATCTATCGCTTCACTTCAGAACTGGAAAAACCTCACAATAAAGCCAGTTCCTGTAAAAATTCAACTGTGGTTGGAGAAATTAAGTCTTTGTCACTTTATTTGCTGGTTTTAGGATGTTTCTTTTGACAAGAGAGTATGTCTGGGACAAGTAAAACTGCATAGAATCACGGTGCTTCAAAGCTATCAAATAGTGGTGGAGGTCAGCTCGTCTACCTAATTGATTTGTCAGTTGACAAAACTGAAGTCCAGAGGGTTAGAATGACTTTCACAAGTTTCAGAACTTCTAATGGTAGAATTCAAACTGGAACTCATCTTATCTGTTTCTTGGTTCGACATTACATAAAGTGCTCCTATCATAAACCTGAATTTTGAGCAATATTTCACTATAGTTCAAAGTATAAAAATGATATATTTAAATGGTAGAAATTACGACTCTCAATCCCATCTATAAGATAAAACTTTATACAAGAGAAACAAAGTAAATGGCTTTTCTACCTTATCAAACAGTATCAGGCTTGAATAAACTCTGTCCTCCCTTAAATAACTGAATCCAGTATAAGTTAATATATGGTGGGTGGCATAAAACATGCCATTTATTGATCCATTTCTATGTGACAGACCTTTTGCATATATTATCATATTCAATCCCCACCAAAATGTTTTCAAATAGTAATTATCATACCTTTACAGCTAAGAAAGTAAAACAAGTTAGGCTAAGAACCTTAGCTCAAGGTCATATAACTAGTGATTTGCAGAGCTGAGATCAGAATCCAGCCAGCTCCGTTTTATGATAGAATCTGTGTATTTTAACACATACCATCCTAGGTCAGAAATCACATTACCAAAATATATTCCTCATCCTTTAATTGTAACTGAGACTTCTAAGAGCCCACACAATACTTACCTTCCCCTTCCCTACTAGGGACACGTTCAGAGTCATTGTGTGTATGGCAAAAATATTACATGTAACAGCTTCTTTTGCAACAAAGAGTAAAGGATGGTTAGGTAGAAAATACTGGGTAGAGTTTTCAGGGAATCTCTTAAAAGAAGGCTAAATCAGCTGGTAGCATCATGCCCTTTTGCCATTGCATTTTTTTTCTCATTCTTGCTTCATAGAACACAAAAGGCTGTCAGTGGTCATCTTAAACTACTGGAAAACCCTTGCGGATGAAGTTCTTTGGCTAAGACAGTAGAACAGAACTATCAAAGATTAGATTTCCTAATGAGCAAGGTACCACAATTCCGGCCCCACAATGCCAATGGCCAGACCTCCTTTTGTAGGAGAAAACTTGAACTCCACCTTGTTTAAAACAACGGGATCTTAGGTGCCTCATTAGCGCAGTAGGTAGCACGTCAGTCTCATAAAACAATGGAATCTTGCTACACATAATTCACTGAGTTTCAATTGTTCACAAAACTGTGACAGCAACAACTCACTTTTGTGTGGAAAGGCTATAAAGATAGCATTAATTTGGGACTTCTGGTTCTGGTAAATGCAGACTAGGTATTGTGAAGGAAAAAAATCACTTTGCTTTGGAAAACTTGAAAGGCTGAGTTAAAATATATGTTAAAAAATTTGCAGTTTCCCTCCTACTTAGAAAGTCAAAAACCACCAGAGAATATTGCTTTTATTCTAACAGTAATAAAAGGCCCGATAATCTACAAAATAATAACTTTTCTTGAGCCTATTAGAGACCTGGAGTTGCAAGACAAAGAGATTAACTAAATTTTAAAGAGTAACAGCCACTGAGGACAGACAGGACATGTGAACCTTCTCACCTTTGACAGAACATGAGAGGAGTAGTTGCTCATTATGAAAGTAGGTAAGAAGGAAACAGCTAAAATTGTTACAAATACTTGAAGGCCGTAATGGGTCACCAGAACAACACAGACACCCTGGGATCACCCAGACACAAAGGAATATGTACTCATTCATAAGCTCTTTTTTCAGACATCTACCAGTTGCTTAGCAGAAAGATTGAGGTCAGGGCAAGAGACCAGAAAGAGCGCTTTGGTGTCACAAAAACATAAAATCTTTTCTGATTCCCCAGACCCTTCTCTAATGCAATGCAAAATTTAGCCTTTTACGACAGAAAACTCTCATATCTCCAGTGCCCTGGAAAAGATCCATAGTTCCTGGAAAGAGGTAGAAGAAAAATTCATCAGGCCCTGTTGGAGGAACAGGTAATTCTTGGGTCCAGACTCTTAAACTGCCACAAAGCACAGATCTGCTACTACTGGGGGAAGAACTAGATAGACCCTCTTCCACAAAGAACCCCACAGAGTCAAGGAAGAGTTTGGGTACCATGAGAGGAATGGGCAGGAATGCTGAAAGAGCCACTCTCCCAAGGTCCAGATGCCCAGGACATGTCTAAGGTTGAGACTAGAGCAACGGAACCCAGCATCCTCCTGCCCCTACCAGAAGCACAGCCCCGGGTAACAAGCAATAGCACTCTGCCACCTAAGAAGGTACAAGGGTGTAATAAGAACCTTACTCTGCTATGCAAATGTGAGGGACATCCCAAAAGGGGAGGGTAGAGAATGAAAAAAAAAAATCCTCTGGCACACTAAGTCCCACAGTATGCCCAAGAAAGCAGCAGCTCTGCTGCTGGAATGTAAAGTCTGTGGGGGGAGAAAAGAAAAAAAAAATCAATGTAAATCACCATATTAACAAAATAAAAAAAAATCATTTGATAATCTCAACTGATACAGAGGAAGCATTTGATAAAATTCAAAACCCAGTTATAATAAAAAAATCCCAGGAAAACCAGAAAAATATAAACTTTTCAATCTAATATATGACTTTTATCAAAACATTATAGTAAATAGCATTTCCAATAGTAACATGGTGACAGTGTTTCCTTTGATCTGGGAATAAAAGCAGAATTTTCACTCTTCCCACTTTCATTCAGCATTGCTCTGGACAGTCTAGCCAATTCAGTAAGATATGAAAAAGAAATAAAAGTATAAAGCTTGGAAGGTATGAAATAGTATCTTTAATCACAGAAAACATAATTCTTTATGTAGAAAATTCAAAAGAATCTATTAAAAATATTAGAATTAATAAGTGAGTTTACAATCTGCTATATGCAAGGTCAGTACAAATAACTGTATTTCTTTACTCAAGGAACAAAAAGAAAATAGTTTTTTAAAAATTAATAATATATAATAATATTAAACTGCATAAAACATCTAGGACAAATTAGCTACAATGTATAAGACATCTATGCAGAAAACCATAAAACATGATTAGGAGAAATTAAAAAGACCTAAATATATGAAGTACATATGCTATGTTCATAGATTTAAAAAGTAAATATTGTAAGCATGCCAATTCTTTAAAAACGTACTTAACAATAGGGGGAATATAATCCCAACTAAAATCCCAACAATTATTTTTTTGTCAAACTCGACAGATGTAATTGTAAAATTTGTTTGAAATAAGGCAAAGTCAAGATTCCTTGAATGAAAGCATACTGGGAAAACCTGTTTTTGTTTTTTTTTGTTTTTTTTTTAAAGATTTTATTTATTCATTTGACACAGAGAGAGAGATTACAAGTAGGCAGAGAGGCAGGCAGAGAGGAGAGAGGAGGAAGCAGGCTCCCCGCTGAGCAGAGAGCCCGATGTGGGCCTCGATCCCAGGACCCTGGGATCATGACCTGAGCCGAAGGCAGCGGCTTTAACCCACTGAGCCACCCAGGCTCCCGGGAAAACCTGTTTTAATAGATACCATGAAAAATTAAAGAGTGACCATAGTTATAATTAGTAAGAAGAAATTAATAGACCAATTAAAAACAATAGTTGGAGGGTGCCTGGGTGGCTCAGTCAGTTAAACATCCAACTCTGGATTTCCACTCAGGTCATGATGTCAGGGATCTCTGCCTCAGGCTCCACACAGGACATAGAGCCTGCTTAAGATTCTCGCTCTGCCGATCCTACCCTAAAAATAAATAGCTGGCCCCCCAAATGCAGACATAGATGGATATTTAATTTATGATAAGATGGCATTGAAGAGCAGTAGGCAAAGTGGTGAATTTTCAGTATGATTCTGTAACAACTGGATATCCAGTTGGAAGGAAAACGGGACTTGACTCCTACCTCAAACCAGTCAAAAAAATAAATTTAAAAGGAATGATCTAAATGTAAAGAGATAAAAATATGATTATAATTAAAATTAGAAACTTTTCCTCACCAAAAACTCCATTAAGAAATTGAAAAAGCAAGTCACAGAGAGAAAAAAGGGATTTGCAATACATAACTGAAAGGAGGCTCTTCATTCAAATACAATTAACTTCTGTAGATTAAAAATTTAAAAAAAAATCAACACAATAGAAAAATAGCCAAGACACTTGAACAGGCAATTTACAGACAAAAATATCCATATGGCAATTAAACCACATAACAGAACCACATTATTCAAAGGGAAATGTAAACTCTATTCTCATCAGAATGGCTAAAATTAAAAGGACTGATTCCACCAAGCACTGATACAGATGAAACAATGGGAACTCTCATACACTACAGACTAGAGTATAATTAGTATAACTACTTTGGAAAATGTTTAGCACTATCCACTAAAATTGAAAATTTGTATACTATTTAACTGAGCAATTTCATCACCAACAGAAACACATGTATACATGCAGCAAGAAACATTTAAAAGAATGTTCACAGCAGCACTACTCATAATTGCCCAAACCCAGAAACAGTCCAAATGTCCATCAGCAACACATGGATAAATATTCTGTAGCATTTTTCTGCAATGGAATACTACATAGCCATGAAAAGTAACAAACCACACAAAAACATTAGCGAAACTTAGTATATAAGTTTAGGAAAGAAAACCAGACACAAAGGAATGCATGACTATTATTTATATAAATTAAAAAATCAAGCTAAACTAGCATTTTGTATTTAAGGATGCATGATTAAATGTCAAAACTATAATGAAAAGCAAGGGAGTGATTACAAAAGTCATGAAAAACTTATCCATATAGGACTGGTGGAAGGGAGTAATGTTTGAGAGGTTAAAAAAAAAAAGCAGGGTTTCCAAGATGCATTTTCTATTTCTTGATCTGTGAAGTTACATGGGTCTTTGCTTATAAAATTCACTATTTTATGCCTATAACACATAAAAATTCACAATAAACATGTTTAAAATAGCAATAATTATGTAATTAAATTTTATACATTTAAATTTTATGTAATTTAAATTAAATTTAAACTTTATGTAATTAAATTTAATAAATTAAAAATTATGATAGATGAGATAAAGTTCAACGAACATAACTAACATCTATTGAGGATTTACTATGTGTTAGGGACCACTATAAGTGCTTTATCTCCTTTAACCGTCACAATATTCAGATAACACACTACATTTCCATCACATTTCAAAGGTGAAGAGACTAAGGCCAGAGAGCTTACATAAGTGACACACAAAAAATCACACAGCTAACATCACACTTTACAAAAGTCACATAGCTAAAGAGGACTCATTTGGGGATCTGAACCCATGCAAGAGCATGGTTCCAGAGTCCAGGCTCCTAACAGTACATTATGCTACTTCTCGAGCATAGAAAAAGAGAGATACTCTCTATATTAGGAGTAAGATTTTTTTCCCCTGTCAAGATTATTGTTTCGTATGATGGTAAACTAACTCTAAAATATTGGTCTTTCATGCACCCAAGATATTTAATCTTTAATTTAGCACTCTATCCTTGTTTCATTTTAAGCTGTGCTAAGGAAGGAAGACAAATCATATTAAGATGACATATTTACTATTCTAATTTATAATTGAGCAATCATAAATTACACTGTTCCTGTTGCCCAGCATAGAAATGAATGTATCCAAGAGATTCATCAGGAACCATAAGGGATATTTCTCCCTAAACGTCCAGAGATTTTCCTCCCTACCCAAAGACTTAACCGAAGAAAGGGTAAACTCTGAAAAAAAAAAAATCTGTTTCTGTGACTATTGGTAATGTCATTTTCCAGTTCAGTCAACCTGGAAATCTCAGTTATTTTTTACAGAAATGATGTACAGTGGTTACTACAAAGACCCTGGAGATTGACAGAATGGGCTCAAGTCTCACTTTTGTTATTTTCTACGTATCTGACCTGGAACAATTTACTTGGCTAAACTCTCTCTCAGTTTTCTCTTGTGCAAAATGAAGATGGTATTAGTATCTACCTCTCAGAGTTGTCTGATGTGAAATTAAATAATATAAATCACTCAGAGTCTAGGGCCAAGTAAATGTCACACAAATGATGATTATTATTACTTCCTGACCCCATTTCTTTCAAAGTTTTACCTGCATCTATTCCTTCTCTCCATTCCCATCGCTACTGCCTTAGATCTTAGGTCTTACCCTCATGCCTTATTCTTATGCTTCTACATTTTCCTAAAAACTGTCCTTCCAACTGGAATCCATTGTGAAGACACCACCATTACTAATAACAAAGAGGAAACTTTTTATTCATAGGATTGGCCCTCCCAAAATATTGGGGTTTTTTTTTCAATCGCCTACCAATAAAATTCAAAGTCCTTACTGTGATTATCAGTACTTTCTAAAACCTAGCTCCCACCTTAATTTTCCAGTGTTATCTGTTTTTAGTCCAACACAAGAAACTTATTCTGTTGTCAAACTAATTAATTCACCATTCATTGAATGTGAAGTATGTCTCTTTGACTCTAAGCTCAGGTATGCCATTTCCTTGACTTCTCTGTTAACAGTTTCCACATGCACCAAGATCTAGTTTACTGCAATCACCATGATGAAATCTTGAGCCAATGCAGTCCAGAATTATAGGTTTCTTAAATCTCTTCTAATGCTTTATTTTTCCACATATATGTAATTGTTTCATTATTTCTCAAATTATTTAAGACAGCTTTACTGATTTGATTATTTTAGGCTATTCTCATGATACTATCCTAATACCCTATTCTTTCTTTATGCATGTGCCTATCTTATTTCCTTAAATTGAACATGGAATTTTCTTGAGACTCATTTTTGTCTTTCCCTTCTACTTGCTCTAGTAATAAACCAGCATGGTGCTCCTCATACAGGAGCATGCAATAAATATCT
The DNA here is from genome assembly GCA_002007465.1 of Ailurus styani. Lineage (NCBI taxonomy): Eukaryota > Metazoa > Chordata > Mammalia > Carnivora > Ailuridae > Ailurus > Ailurus styani. The sequence goes on along the minus strand of LNAC01000138.1, from coordinate 2,615,078 downwards.
ATTGAATTAAGTGAAGAATCACTAAATGTAATCACTAGCTTTGTACTTCAGAGACCAAATTTGCAAGTTGAAGAGAAGCATTCTGTAAGTCCTTCCCTCCCGAAACCAACAGTAGTATGAGAACACAGTGTGACCCATTCCCTTTAAGGGCAATAATATTTTAAATACCAGTAAGTTTGAAAATATCCCTCAGGTAAAATGCTGTTTGACTGCTTCAAGAAGCGATGTGTAAAAGGACTGGGATCAGTGGATGACTGAAATGGAAAAAAGGTGAAGACCACCCAAGAGACAAAAAGGGAAAGTATCAGTGTGACCCGTGTGGTGTTTTAAAAGATGTCCCTCACTGATGACACACCTGAAGATGACAAATAGGAGAATAAGTAATTAAGTCAAGTCGAACTCTTCATTCCAAACTTCTCTGTGCCACATGAAATGATGGCAGGACTGAAAGAAAGTGGTGTGGTCAGTCACCTCAAATTCAGAGAAGCATAAGATACATAGTCTCTGCCCTTGGGAAAGGAGCTTTTTTATTTTTTAAGATTTCTTGACACAAACAACACTTTTTTAAAGATTTTATTTATTTATTTGAAAGAGAGAGAGAGGCCAAGGGAGAGGGAGAAACAGCCTCCCTGCTGAGCGGGGAGCCCGATGCGGGACTTGATCTCAAGACCCTGAGATCATGACCTGAGCTGAAGGCAGATGCTTAACCGACTGAGCCACCCACGCGCCCCCCAAACAACATTTTTTAAAGGCAATTTGTTTCGGATTGCTGAATGACCCTATTAACACTTACTATGTAACAGGGAGAAACTTAGCCTGACTTCATATTGCTTCTGTCTCCCTTGCTGCTATAACCTGTAGCTTAGAAACTTCTGCTTAGCCCTGCCACGTAGACATGCTACAGCTATGATTTGCAAAAGTCACTCTTTACCCAAAACCTACTTCATTCAAGAGATAAGGAAATACAGAAATGATTATGCTATGATTACGATTTACAGGAATGGTGGGGCGCCTGGAAAGCCCAGTCACTTCTGCATCCAACTCTTGATTTCAGCTTAGGTCACGATCTCAGGGTCATGGGATAGAGCCGATTGAAGGGCTCCACCATCGGCAGGCAGTGTTTGAAATTTTCTCCCTCCCCCTCTACTGCCTGTCCCTCCCACTCCCGCTCACACTCTCTCTTTATAATAAAAAAATATATATCTTAAAAAAAAAAAGGAATGGCATGACTAGATGCCTATACACTGATGAACTGATACACTGATACAAAGATAAACTGACCAAGGACAAAGAAGTTACATGACCTTCCTTGGATTTCTACAAACATTAGTCACCTTCTGACAACAATCCCATCCCACTTCCCCCTTTTGCTAATATAAAAGCAGCTCAAATTCCATGTTGAGGGAAGATGGTTCTCTGGGACAATAGTCTGCCATCTCCTCAGTTTGCTGGTTTTCTGAATAAAGTCACTTCCCTGGCCCCAGGACCTTCCCTTTAGACTTACTGTCTTGTTGTGCAGGAGCAGAATTAGCTTGGACTGGATTACAAATTAAGATGACTGTCATTTATTTTAGTTAAAATTTAATAACTATTTATTTACTAAAGAATTCACATGTATGATCTGAGGTTTGGGAGCAGTGTTTTCATGCAAATAAAAGAAAGTTAGATCAACCACAGAATTTCAGTCCTTTACACTCAGGTTAAGAGTATAAAGAAAAAAAAGGCTTTAGAATTAGATCAGTCTCAAGCTTTGGTCCCACGAATGACAGATTTAAACTTCCTATGGTATATTTTCCTCATACAAAAAAAAATAGGGATAATAATACACCTATCTCATCATCCTATTGCTTAGATTATCTGAGATATTGAATGTAAAGTACATGGAATAGAGTAAATACTTAATACTGTTTTCTTGTCCACATCACTTCAATTTCCATGAATGGTTTCATAAAACATTGGATGAGATTATTCCCTCAAGTTAATTAACCATCATTTCAATTATTGATTTTATATCCATAAGTTTATCCTGTCTCTTTCAAAATAAGCATTTCAGACTCTGTAAGCACTTCACAACTGCCCCTTCTTTTCCCCATGAAGCACACAAACACACTTTCAGCCTAGGTATGCAGTCAACACACAATAGGGCATATTATGTGTGCTGATTTTTATACTGTATATATAAATACTGAGTACCTAAATGGTTTGTCTTTTCTCTAAAAGTTCAAATTAGTAAAGATGTCTACATTTATAAAGAAGGTTGAACTTTAGTTTCTTTTGGGACAGGTCAATCAACATTATTCACTGAGTACTTTTGTTGTATCCTTTACATGACATGATTATGAAGTTATGATGTTTACTAACAAACATACTTGAAATATCAATTTATTAGGTATCTGGATTTGTGCTCTACTTTACATATGTTAACTTACTACAAATGCAGTAGTTCCCAATCTTACTTCCATTTTAAAGAGACATTCAGTAATTTGTTCAGTCACACAGCTAGTAAGTGATAAATCCAGCATTCAAAGCGGGGAGGTTTGAATCCAGAGTCAGAATTCCTAAACATGTACTAGGCCACCTTTTTTAAGTCATATCGGGAGACAACACAAAACATCAATGCTGCCATTATTGCTTCCACATTTTTTGGAAATTCTACTTTAGAACTTTCCTCCTGATTATCTCATTTCATCAAACAAGAAATTTGAGCATGTGAAAGCTAGGACTCTGATTCTGTGGTCCCTTCAAACTCTTAACATGATTTAATTTTAGATGTTTTGTTTTTTTTAACGAATGAGAAAAAAACTCTTAGAGGACTTTAGAACTCTAATTCTAAACACTTTAAATCAAATATAGATTTAGGTGATTTACAACCTTTTTTTTTTTTTTTTAGAATCTACATTTTCACTTCTTCCATCCCAGTTCAAAGCAGTCTAAGTGAGAATTAGAAAACACCATTTGAAATGAAAGCAATCACATGACAGACAATCCAGCACAAAATATAGTATTTCAGGATAATGTTTAAGCAAAACAGAAATACAAAGAAAGAAAGTATCAGAACATGTTTAAACTCTTTAAATATTCACCCTCTTAGAGAAGTTATTTAACTTTCTCTATGTTAATAGGTAGAGGCAGTATTTTCTGAAAAGTCTTGTGTTCAAAGCCCAGATTCATCACTTTGAATAGATATTGAGCAAGGTTGTTAAAACTTCCTGACTCTCAGGTTCTTTTATTTATGAAATGGGGATAAAAATAATGATCTTAAAATATCTGGGGGAGAATTATAGGCAACATATATAAATTGCCTGATTCACAGTAAGTCTTAATACTCGGCAAATCTTAATTCTTAATTCAATACTCCTTTTTAAATCTCCACATCAGCACTGGCTAATAACACTAATGTTTCCTGTACTCTTCTCAATTTATGATTCAGAGAAAAAAATCTCACTCAAATATAAGTGAGATATATTATGTGTAAATTATATAAGTAGAACAATAGTAAAATCTGTCCTTAGAAATCTTGAATTTATACAACTTAATTCAGACTAGCAAATAGCTCATCAAATTTTTATCTTTTATATACATTTTGCCTCAATATTCACAAATATCAAGAACCATAAATAGAAATGTGTTCTTTTATGACTGCCAAATTCATTCATCATGACTGCAATTGAGTGGAAAAATAAAAATACATATTACTTACTGTATGTGGCATTTGGCAATTTCAAAATGATTTGCAAACATTCATCCTCAAAACACTCCTACAAAATGCATCTGTGAAAATAAAAAAAAAAATCCAAAAGAGTAAGCCATTTGCCAAGGTCACAAAAAAACTACTCCAGACCAACACACCCTTAGACAATACATACTTTAACATACTGAAATAAGGTTTTGCAAAACATCTAGAAAAGTATAATGGGCTGGTGAACAGAAATATTTCCAACTACATGCAAATATTCTACATATCAGTCAAAAAGGATACTCTTAAGAGATAAGGAGTCTGCGCATTGGCTTCAGAAATATATGCAAGAAAAAGTTTACCCAGAACATGGCAGAACAACATAAAAACAATTCAAAAACATGAGATATTTATAAGTAAATTTAGGCTGGAGATTTGAGGTGGTTATTAAAATATTTCATGCTTTTAAAATGTCCTTTTGTATGATACATGAAGATCACTGAGTTAGAAGAGAATTTTGCTTGATTTATCCAGAGAATTGCACCAATTCACTTTGTAATTGCATTTCAATTCTAATTGAAAACCATGCACTGAGAAAAATGCAGGTACGCCACTTGCACACCTTACAAAAATACACAAACATCCATTTCTTTTTTGTAAGGAAGTCACTTATAAGGAGAAAGTTAATCGGATTTTATTAATTAATTTGTTTATAGAGGAGAGGTGTTGGGAAGAGCACACTATTTTCAAAGCTCAAAATACTTCAACTTAAATGGATTTGTTCTATTGGGTATAGTGTGCAATAAAAGAGCTGTTCAAAAGAAAATAAAACAAAACACACCTAATGATAACCAAAATAGCCCTTTATGGTACAATGCGTTATTTCAGACAGATCGAACACATTATGGACAGTACAAATAAAAATCCTCTTAAGTAGCAAGCATCTTTAGTGGAACATAAGTTCTCAGTGAGGAGCAGAATCTGTGCCCAGAAAGACTTGGTTTCCAGTGCTAAATAGAAATAACAGCTTACTGATGCAGGAGGTATACTGTGTTCACCAAAACCAAATGTAATCAAATCAGAAGTTCAACAAGCAGACCAGGTCTTCTGAGTTGACAGTCTCATTTATCTTCCTCTAGTGTACGAAAGACAACAAGACTACACTGGCCTCTACCTGGCACAGGAATGAATGATTTTACTAACCCCCAACACAGAGCCTCTCAAAGAAGAGGAAACTAGACCGGGTTAGCAATTTATAGTTACATGTCAAAAGTGAATTAAGAAATTTTTAAGGAACTATGTATTTTTATACATTTAATTTTTCTAAGTTTAACACTTAGAGCTTAAAAGAAGATACCAATTCATGTCCACATATAATTTCAAAAGAATTAAAAAGTTATAATTAGTGAACCTGTATATTTCTTCATATTTTAACATATTCTCAAGAGAACTTAATACTAATCACATGATTTGCCCAATTTGACACAACTAATAAGAGGTGATCCTAGGCTTTTCCTGACACAGATTCTTCACACGAAAGCACCTGCTAATCCCTACAATGCATCCAGAGAAGAGGGTGCAAACTGGGTGTAATAACCAAATCTGGCTTACTGACATGTTTTTATTTATCCCACACCACGGTTTTAAAGCGATTTAAGAATTTTTTTAAAGCAGGAGATTTCCCGCAAGAAGTCTCATTGCTACCTTCTTTGAAAGAGCAAAGATTTTGTAAGGCTCGGCTCACAGCCTCCACAGAAGAGAGAAATGCTCACCCCTCCTGGATGTGGCATGCTTTGCACACTTACCTATTCCCTACTTTTACAAGCTGCCTTCTACTCCCCCATTTGCAAGCACTGAGTGTTTTGTTCCTGATCCCTACATGCCCAATACAATCAGACCTCTTTGCTATGAAACTGGAGAGGAGGAACTTTCCTTCAGTTATGGTCAAAAAGCTTATTTCATTTGATAAAGCAATTGCTTAAAACCACATTTCACTGGATCCTTATAATCAGGTATTATTGATTAGTTATCTTGTTTTAATGTATATATGTTTTAAAATTCCAAGGGTTTGAATTTCCATTTTTTTAAATACATATTTGATAATTTTTATTTTTAAAAAAATGTTATTTGAGAGAGAGAGAGCAAGAGAGAGCATGACCCAGGAGAGGGGCAGAGGAACAGGGAGAAGCAGACTCAAGCCCAATGCAGGGCTTGATTCCAGGACCCTGGGATCGTGACCTGAGCTGAAGACAGATGCTTAATCAACTGAGCCACCTAGTTGCCCCCATATTTGATAATTTTTAAAGCTAAGGGAGAAATTTATAAGCCCAACTGATTGGTACAAATCAAGGTACTTTATGATCTAAAATAGTGATTTTACATTTACTGTGAACACATCTTGCAAAGACATACTTCCTAGACTGATAGGTGTACTATTTGATAAGATAATTGTAAAAATAGAGAAAGAAATCTTCAATTTAACTAAATTAAACCAGATTAAGAGAACATAGACCACTGAAGGTGAAGATCTGCAATCCATAAATTGTGCTTGCATCACGGCATATTGCAAATAACTTGAAATGTTGATATGTTTTGTATAACGCGTAAAATACATAGACCTGGAATTCTGGGTACTTGTGGTAATACCAGCCACCCAAAGCTGAAACTCTTCCCACATGCTGCAAAAAATATACAGCCAACAAAAACAAATACAAACACACAAATCCTAGGTCTTCAGTGTAACTGGAAGTTGGAGAATAATAAAAATGTCAAATTATCTGTGAAAAGAAAATTAAACACCGATTTCTAACAGAGCTATCTTACAAGCTCCCACCGTATGTATGACAGAGATCTAAGGAGTCCAGAAAAACTGTGAGGAAAAGAGGAAAGCAAAGGTCCTAAGAATAAGACAATACTCACTTTCAGAAAGTTACTTAAACAATGAAAATGTGAAAAAACTACCCAGGTATTTTTAGAAAGTTACTGAAACAATGAAAATGTGAAAAAACTATCCAGGCATTTTAGAACATGTACACAGGGAAGCGACAAGAGTATATAAAATTCAAGGTGACAACATTTGGGGTGGGGGGAAGTAAGGCATTTAAAAATGATGGGATGTGTCAAAAGGACATAAGCCTCAGCTTCAAGAAGTTCTTACCAGTCATATCTAAGACTGGAAAATCAAAATAAATAATTATCATAAAGAATTAAGATTCATTACAGAAAATATAAATAAAGAAATGAATGAAGTATATAAGGAAGAAGGAAAACCTCTTCCTCTGCATGAAATGCCACCTAACAAAGGTAGGTGTGTTGATGGAGTTAGGAAATCACCATTAAGCAAACATTATAGTTAACTGATTCAGTCAACAAAACACTGTGGATCCGTACTTAGTTAAGGGTGAAAGTGGGATGAAAAGCAAGAAATTTCCATAGTTTTAAGGCATCTTCTCTCAAACTACTTATTAATTACAATGGGGGAAATAAAAACTTTCAAGGCCAAAACTTGTCAGAGACCACCTTACCTACATGATCAAAGATGATGTCATCAAATAACAGAGCATGTACCCATGACGTGCCTCCACTCCGTGAAGGGCCTCACGTGCACTTGAGAAGGACACAACATCACTCCTGCAGTACACACATCTGCCCAAAGGCACAACCTGAATCAATCATTGGGAAATATCAGACAAACCCAAACTGAGGAAAGTCTAAAAATATCTTCAAAATTCAGTCTTGAAGGACTGAGAAACTGTTTCAGATTAAAGGAAGTTTAAAGGGCCTGACAACCAAATGCACATGTGATCCTAGATGCACTGTTACATAACAGTATTTTGTTGATAATACATTTTTTAATTTTATAATTCTGTGGTTATATAAGACAATGCCCTTATTCTTAGGACGTACATACTAAAATACTCCAAATAAAGAAACATTATGCCTGTAACTTATTTTCAAATGAATCAGGGAAAAATACATATATATGCACATATATATAATCATTATATAATTACATAATTATACACATATATATATAAACACATATATATATATATGGAGAGCAAGCAGAAATAATAAAGGGGCAAAATGTAAAGAACTAATAATCTGGACGAGTATTTAGGATTCTTAAGTACAATAACTGCAACTCTTCTATACGTTTGAAACGGTATCAAACTTTAAAATTAGAGGGTGGCCTAGATGGCTCAGTCGGTTGGTTAAGCATCTGCCTGTGCCCAGTGTCCTGGGATTAAGCCTCACATCAGGCTCCCTGCTCAGTGGGGAGTCTGCTTCTCCCTCCCCTTCTGTCCCTCCCCTTCCTGCTCATGCTTTCTCTCTTGCTCTCGCTCTCAAGTAAAGAAAATTAAATCTCTAAAAAATTTAAAATTAGAGGAGAAAGATAGAAGTAAATAAATGGTTTACAGTCATTAAGATATTTTGGGATCACAAAAAGATAGTCAAACAGATAAATCAATGACATGTTTTTAAATCAAGAAAAAAATTAAGAAGTTAAAAAATAAATAATCTTGCCCAGCGATTTTGGACAACTAAAACAACAAAAATCCATTTATGTATCTCTATATACACATCCTCCTGTATTTTACATATTTTATATCCATACATAATATAGATATTAAATATACCTATATTTAAATTAAAATATTGTTTATAATTTTTATATTTACACATGCATATTAAATACATAAATTATAGGAGAATGCAAATAAATACAGACTCTAGCTTTGGATCTTTAAATAAACAGTACAGACAATATTATATAAAGCAAATGTAAAATTAAATAATGAAATTTTATTTACAAAAAAGGTATCAATAATTAAAAGGAAAAAAATAAAGAGAAAGAAGATTATCAAATAGTCTTTTTTTAAAGATGTTATTTATTTATTTGACAGAGAGAGAGAGAGAGATCACAAGTAGGCAGAGAGGCAGGCAGAAAGAGAAGAGGAAGCAGGCTCCCTGTGAGCAGAGAGCCCGATGTGGGGCTCGATCCCAGGACCCTGAGATCATGACCTGAGCTGAAGGCAGAGGCTTTAACCCACTGAGCCACCCAGGCACCCCTATTAAATAGTCTTTAAAGCTTATCAGTATAAGTGATTTTTTTCCTTATATAATTATTTTGCTAAATAAAAAATTACCAAGATCTTTTCCATGAATTTAGAAAAAAATCAAAAATAATATCACCCTTAATTCCTAAAGTAATATATTCCACTTATAACTTTTCTGTCTTTCTTTCCAGACTATTCGTTAAAGAATTATACCATATGAACTATTTTATAATTAATATCTTTTTACTTGTGAATTTCTTTCTGTAGCAATACCATGTTTTTTTTTATCATTACGATACAAAATCATTTCACTCATGGATACACCATACATGCCATTATTTATATTGTATTTTTTTCATATGTAAGATATCAAGCATCTGTTACCAAAAAAAAATTAAAAACAAAAACACTGTGGTATCCTTTTGTATGTATTTTCTGCCATAGCATGTTTCCTTAGGCTAAAATACCCAGAAGGGGGATTGTTAAATCAAAAAGCAGGAGGCTGTTAAGACTTGATATTTTACTATATTAATATGTTAAATAGTAAGTTAGATAATCAGATATATTCATTAACATACTAATTTTAATTACATTAACAGTATTTGGTATATTTTATTAATACTGATATACACAATTTTCATACTTGAACCCCACAAGGAAGTTATATTTTACAATCACTCCAGCCAGTGGGGGTCATGACATAATATTTGTTGCCTGTTTGGAACTTGATTTGGCCCTAGTTTTTGTCATGTCTTGACTTGATAACTAGATGAACACGTGTTACCGTCCTGTAATAGGGACATGCAACAGGATTGATTATTACATGACAAGCTGTGCCCGTGAAGGCAGGAAACACAACAGATTCTCCTGAATAATCCAGGCAGTGATCCCAGGTCTCACTTCTAATTATGGCAACAATGTGTTCCAATGCCTGCATGTTACCATTTTATTTACACTAGCTATTACCATTTACATCTCATTATACTAGATATTACCCTTTTTTTAAAGTGTCATTTTAATTGATGGTTCTCAATGACCTACTACCTCCTTCAGCACCTTTCTTTCTTCCTGTATTCACTTTGAATTCCTGCAGAGCCCCTATAGATTTAGCAATTTTCTGGTCTGGAGATTCCATATTTTGTATTCTTTAATTCTGGAGATTAACACAAATTTCAATCAGTATAAACACCCACTCAACCCTCTGAAGTCTTCGTTGGTCTCCCCCGGCAGGTCACTGATCCAGTGACAATCACAAGTTACACTTCCCTTCACATGTCATGTAAGGCAAAAACAAAACTTCACTAATGTGAAGATACACAAACTCTTGCTTCCACTCATATTTAAATATTGTCATTGTGAATAAAATTAGATTACGTTAAAGTGATTTACTTCTCTCAAAATCACGTTGGTTTTTACTCCCATTTGTTTTGCTCTTTTGAGGTGTATGAAAATCAACTGTCTCTTTTATTGATTCCTCTATTTTCCTAGATATCAAGGCAAGCTGATTAATCTATAACTTCTAAAGTCATGACTAGTAGGTTCTCATCCTCTCCATCTCCCTCCCTCCCCATCTCTTTCTCTCTCTCCCTCTCTTGCTCACTCCCTGCCCCCAATATTTTCATGTGACCTTCAAAAACCCTAAACTAACTCCCTTGCACAATTTCTATTGTAAATATAACTTGATAAAAATCTTATGACAATTTCAATCATGAAAGGCATGACAAATCAGAAATTCCTGGATATTGCACATAATTTAAATGTAATTCTTCTATAGACTATTAGCCAACTTATATGATTCCATGTCCAGTCTATACTCCACAGTTAAATGCATAGGTACTGCCTTGACCAAGCTCCTGGACACCTGTGACCCTTGATTTTTGACAGTGTGTTCTACATTATAGACAGTATTTACACTGTGGCATTTTCTAACTGAAAACTGTTTATCTATCCCTCTTCTCTATTTGCCCAGTTGGGAGAAATCAAGATCTGTTTCCTAATGCAAGTGGGCTCTCAGTCCATTCTTTTGTTCCCTTCTTTTTATTTCATTTTGTTGTTGTTGTTGTTGTTGTTGAATGTTGAATGTTGAAGGAACTGGCAAAGTGCCTTTTCCAAACATTTACCAGCCTCTCCATGTGAAGAGCTTTAAATACCTTCCCCTTCATCACCTAGTCCTGTCTACCTGGAGATGAGAAAACGTTGGCTCCTTTATCTCCTGAGATGAAAGCTGTAACAGTTTTGCTTAACTCACTCCACCCCACTCTCAGCAAACATGCACTAAAGCAGGCCATATTTTATACCTTCACTTCGTTATTTTCTAGTCTGCAGAAATTTTACCTTTTCCTTTATATATCTCTTTTGACCCATTTCACTTGCATCACGTTATTCTAAACTAATTAAAGATACAAGCAAAGATGTATGTTAGGAGAATTTCATTACATAAATCCTTAAAAGTAACTGGAGAGTCTAACAATTAGAGATCAAATCCATAAGTTGTGATTTGTGCAGATAACAGAATGGTATGCAGTCACAAAACTCAAGTCTCAAATAGTACTTATTTACATGCAGAAATCTTAAATATATTTAAAACAATGTACTTTCTAAAGTAATATGGCAAAGGTAGCAATTGCATTACAAATATATATTTATATTTACATATATGTATAAAAATGCAAAAAGATTGAAGGATTATACAGCAAAATGTTAATCGCTATCTCTGAATGATGTAAAAATGTCAGTAGTCTTAATTTTTTATTCTTTTCTTAGTTTTGCAAATCTTCTGCAAAAATATATATCATGTTATAATCCAAAAAGAAAGAATACTAGTTTACAAAAACTCAGTGAAAACAAAAGCACCAAAGTACATATATAAGAGCCAAATGCACAGATATAAATCAGACAAAACTAGCATTAAAAGAGCTGGAGACTAGCATAGGCAAATTTGGGGCATTATAAGATGAAATTGTCAAAAATTAACAAAATGTGACTTTTTTGTGATGTGGCTTGACCTGACAGTTGCCTTCCCAATATTTATTGTCTCCTTCCTCCATTGTTTTGTGCAACATTTTTTCTTTTTGTAAGATTTATTTGGGGGAGGAGGGGCAGAAGGAGAGGGAGAGAGAGATCACAAGTAGACTCCTGTTGAGCACAGAGTCTGAAGCAGAATTCGATCTAAGGACCCTGAGATGATGACCTGAGACAAAATCAAATCAAGAGTCGGACATTTAACTGACTGAGCTACCAAGGCTCCCCAGCTCCCCAGCTATGTGGACTTTTATGCTCTTTGGTCTTTGCCAAATGTAGATAAATGATTAGAAATGTAGATAAAATGATTAGAACTCTGGCCTCTGTTTTGAGTACATGAACCTTAGAATGGCTACAAGGATCCAAACCCCCTGGTGACAAGCTCCCTCTTGTCACACTTGGGCTACCAATATCAAGATTTCATATTTTGTGAGGGAAAAATAAATCACTAATTTCTTTATGCTCTTCTGGGTATACACTGAACATAATTTCTAAGTGATCCATGTTATTTAAGAATTTGCAGGGAAGAATAAAGAAAATGTTTCTCTGTGATGGATTTAATGATTATTTGACCAGCATATATATTATCAAATATTACGGTTCATATGCCAAATCATACTTAAAACGAATAAGAAATTAAAGGAGTTCAGAAAGGAAAAATGGAAAGAATTAGCTTAAGAAATCAGGATACATTAAGAATGACTCAAATAGAGAAATTTATATTTCATAAAAGGAAATATTTAGTAGTTCATATTTAATCATATGAAGGCTTTTACAATTAAAGTCCAAATAATGGAACAGTATTAAAAGTAGGAGAAGAGGAAAGCCTAGGTGGCTCAGTCAGTTAAGCATCTGCCTTCAACTGAGGTCACGATCCCAGGGTTCTGGGATCAAGCCCAGAGATGTGCTCCCTGCTCAGTGGGGAGCCTGCTTCTCCCTCTCCTTCTGCCCCTCCCAGCTTCACTCATGCTCTCTCACTATCTGTCTCAAATAAATTTTTTAAAAAATCTATAAAAGTAGAAGAGATTATATTATGCATTAAAAATGAATTTCCAGAAACTAAAAATCATTTAGATAGTATTTATTTTTTTTAATTTTTTTAAAAGATTTTATTTATGTATATGACAGAGAGAGACACAGCAAGAGAGGTAACACAAGCAGGGGGAGTGGGAGAGGGAGAAGCAGGCTTCCCCGAGCGGGGAGCCTGATGCAGGGCTCGATCCCAGGACTCTGGGCTCATGACCCAAGCCGAAGGCAGACACTTAATCATGTGAGCTACTCGGGCGCCCCAAGATACTATTTTTTTTAAAGCAAAGACTCTTTTAAACATCTTTTTTAAAAATGTTTTATTTATTAATTCATGAGAGACAGAGAGAGGCAGAGGGAGAAGAAGGATCCCCACAGAGCAGGGAGCCTGATGCAGGATTCTATCCTAGGACCCCAGGATCACAACCTGAGCCAAAGGCAGTCACTTAACCAACTAAGCCACCCAGGCATCCTAAACATCTTTAAACCTAAATTCAGGACTGAGGTCTTTCAAATCATGAAATCCAATTAGAAATATGGTGTGAATATTATGAACTTTAGGAGACACTGTTAGTTTTATATTGTATGCTTTATGGCCAGAATTTGTGTTTTCTTCATGTTTTATGCCATTGTTTAAACATGTAACATTTGCATTAAATTTTTTTGAGAATAAGTTAAAATTTATCAAAAATACACCGTTTACTCCACTACACCATCCAAATACATGGTGTGGCAGTTTGTATTTTCCAAAGATGGTCACAACAGCTCCCATCCAGCATGTTCTTCTGTTACGTGACCCAGACATTACACCTATTATGAGATGAAACTATTGCTTTACTTTCTGGAATCTGAGTGGACCCCAGGACTCCTCTGACCAAGAGGATATGGCAGAAGCACTACTGTACCATTTCCATGAGTAGCCCTTCACTGGCCTAGTGTCTTCTGTTTTCTGCCTCTTGGAGCCCTCAGCTACTATGTAAAAAGTGCAGGCTGCTCCGCCATGTTGAGGAGAATTCAGGCATCAGACCTGTGACTAAGGAAGACATATTGGACATCCATTCATCCAGCCTTTTGAGGATTCCACCCCCATCTACCACCTGGTAGCAACTACATGAGAGGCCCTAAGCGGGGATCTCCCAGCTGAACCCAGTCAACCCATAAAACTATGAGAGATTATAAATATATCACTGTTTTAAGCCAATAGCTTTTAAGACAATTTCTTGCACAGCAATAAGAGACCAGAAAAAAATGTGATCATCCTAGAATCTAAAATCTGGAAATATAATGAATTAATCTAATGTCCTTTATTTATGTATCTGAAATTATATATATAAACATATACTGACCAGAATGTGAATTGTTTGTATGGTAATCTATTTTTCTGTCTCCATCTCTATCTCCTCTACCAATGCAAGTTATCTTATTTCCAATTAAAATTATTTCTAATGGTTTTCTAGCTACACACACACACACACAGCATATAGAGTATTTGGGAGCCCTTCAGGTTATAAAATAGAATATATAGCAGAAACCTGCATGCTGTTCCTATGTGAAGAACTGACAACGTGGAAACCAGTGTAATTTTGTTTTCTGTTCTCCCCAGAAGCAGAACTGAGACCAGTAAGACCAATGGGAAAAGTTATAAGGAATCACATTTAAGCTCGGCACAAGGAAACGCTCTCTTACTGTGAGAAAAAACAGAAAGCCAAAACAGAATGGGGTGCCCGCAGAAAGGGCCTACGGAAGAGTTCAAGTAGAAGTCAAATGTCCATACTCCAGACACGTGGAAAGGGACTTCAAGTACTGGCTAATTGCCGAAATTAAATGGTTTTTAAACAGCCCCTTGAATCCACGATTTTGATAAATTTGTGGTGATTACTTTGGAATACATTACACTAACATTTTTATATCCCCATCATATTCCAGAAAAAGATACCAGGAATGTCACAAAGATTCATTCAATAGAGCATCGTTAAATTCATAACCCCTTCTCCACTGAATCAATATTTAACAATTTCTCAAGACATTTATTGAATGACTAGCTATATTATGGACTTTGGTAGGCCTCAGGGGAACAATGAGAATTATGATGTCTCTATTGTGAGAAAGCATATAATCTAAAATGGGAGACAGATGAGGACACAATTAACTATGATAACATGGTGTAAGTTAACAAGAGCAATAGGAACAAAGTGCTGGGGGAACAGAAGAAACGAATACAATTATTCTGGCTTAAAGACTTGGGAAAACACCTTTAAAAAAGACGTATCATTTGAATTGATCTGTGCTGTGAGGAGGTAAGTAATTCAAGGCTGGAAAGCAGTGTGAGCAAAGAAACTGCCCTGGACATCTCTGATTTGTCCAGGTAACAGAGAAGTAATCCAGAGTCCTGAAAATAGGTTTAGAAGGGTTAAAGATGAAATATGAAGCTACAAAGGTCATTTGGGATAGACATCTATGAATGATCTTGAATGATACACTAAAGAATTTGAGATTTATCCTATAGAGCTTTCAAAGGTTTTTACACCCAGGAAAGGCATGTTCAGAATTACAGAGAGATCCCTCCATTGGCAACGTGGATTATGCAATGAACTACATGATGTGGGGGAGCTTTCTTTGGAGAGACATGTCAGTCTTGGGTTTAGATTAGGTACAAACTTGACTGAGGGCAGGTGGGGTGACAGGATCACCCCTCAAGATCCTTCTCAATCTTAAACTCTGTGACTTCTGTCCCTTGCAAAAGAAAGGAGTTCCAGACAAATTCTTATAAATGACAGAGGTGGTAGACCTCTCAGGCCATCTGGTGAAAATCTAAAAGACACCACCATTTCGAATACCCATTGAGTTTGACAAGAAGTTGTACAATCTTTGACTAGTTGACAACAGAATCTGAAAGGGGGAAAAATCACAAGGAAGACATTAAACACGGCAGAGTGGAAAGGCATTTTCAACTCTCCTACTGGGAAAGTCAGATAAAAATCTGAGTGACCTAAATCCTTTTTAGCCTGCGTCATTTTCCAAAGTAGCATCTACCACTTTGGAAGGCTCAAGGGACCTATCTGTGCATGTGCAATCTAATTAAATGCATGTAGTAAGGACTTAATTGTGGAGGACATTTTGCTAGGTACAGCACAAAAAGAACTGTGTTCAACTGCCTTCTTGGATTTCATGATCTACAAAAGATGTAGATATAAATCTACAATTTAGGAAGATAGAAGAAAGGTTTCATTAAACCATAGGAACAGGCAAAAATACATGTAATTCCACTGAATGCTTCATGAGCATCCATATGCAGGACAACTCCTTGATTAGTTCCATTTCAGAGAAAAGCAGAGCTAAGGGTCAGAGAATAAATATCAGTGACCAGATTTCACTCCTGAGACTTGCTATAAGAAAAAAGGAAAGCTCAGTCCTGTTCAGCTTTAACAGCACTAAAAGCCAAGGTCAGTGAAGCAGGAGAAACAGGCCAACCATGACACAGCATCAGTTCTGGGGTACTAACTCCTTTTCTGTCCTTCCTTCCTTCTCACTGGTGTTGATGTTGGGCCATTCCAACAAGCTTGTGTGGCCTTACAGAGGGAGAGCTATATATGGGTAAGAGCAAAACAGGGAGAATTCATAAAATATCTAATAAATATAAGGTGTGAACCTGGATTGAGAAAGTAACGTGAAAAAGTTAGAAACTGGGGTGCAGTGTGAATTTTTTCCACTGAAACTAATGTGTGGTGTGTGACATCAGAATTCTTAACTCCTCTGGATGATTTGCTTGATGGCAATCAGCCAAGCATAGCATCAGATCACAGTTCTAGAAATAAAGAACCTCACTGTCCTTCAAGCCCCTGCACAATGAACAAATGAGGTGCATAATTTCCTAGAAAATACAGCCATGGAATGAACACAACTGAAAAACACAGAGAAGAAAAAGTAAAATTTCTACAAAATGCCAATATGTAGTAACATACTCAAATCATAAGTTAACAATGTTAATACAGAAAGATGGTAATTATATTTGTTTATGGTATGAAGCCCTTTCTTGTTGGAACACGTGGCCTTACGAAAATATGTAGCTCTATTTTGCAGATGTTGTTCAACTCTGAATAAGAAAATAATCCTTAGAAGCAGAAAAGAGAAAATCATCTTTTTTATAGTATGAGACTTCAGTAAGGCAGAAACTTGACAGGAAGCAAGAAGAAGAGCAGATGCACAGAAAAAGGGATTTTGCCTAGGGGATCCCCAGGGTTTTAGAATTGCAAAAGCACTCAGTAATTGCATGCAGTGAACACGAGCCCATTGCTGAAAACTCATTTGTAAGTATGTGCCCTTTAATGAAATTTTGGAAGCTCCAGACCTTGCATTTACATGTTGTCTTAAAATAAATGGATCCAAAAACCACTGGCCAAATTTATTAATTATGTATACTGACTGCTTAAGAAGGAATCACTTCATGCACCAATCAAGGGTACTTCTATATTAAAATGTGAAAATAATTTATTGGCCCACAATTGTCTATATCAAGTCATCCTGAGATTTAGCCCTTTGGCTAATTAACAGTACATGAGATTTAAGAAATTACAATAAAATACAGATGCATATAATACATTTTGATTAAAATCACATAATTTTTTACATGGCAAGTAAGTACATATATAATATGTACATACGATAAATACAGTACATCTGAATATGAATATAAATTGAATATGAATAAAAAGATAGATGGACAGAAAATAACATCGGTTAAAAGTGACTAAATCCGGGAGTTTTAGGGTGTGTTACTATGGAAAGAAGCGACAAGGTGCTAGGGTATATGAAAGGTTTTAAGGTTGGTGAAAAACTAAAACAACTAAGTTAAACCTGACAAGATAGTCACACTAAAAATAAAGTCTGAGATAATGAAGTTTAAAAAGTTGAACCAGAATTTAAATTGATCCAATAAAGGTCAAAATAAACGCTATAGTTAAAAAGCAACTAAAAGTCAAGAATAAATTTGAATTATCAAAAAATAAGATCAATAACTTGTCTTCTAGCTTGAGTGGTGCCCAAACACAAAATGGTGATGATGATGGTCACACTTAAAAACTCCAAGGAACCCATAAAAACAAAAACTCAACTTCCAGTAGAAGCCCTTTGGGAAAAACACACACATACATACATACATACACACACATGCGCACACACGGTGGGCATTAGCCTGGTCCTATGACAGGAAATAGTATGTATCTTTGATTTAGAGTTAGTTAAAACTGCATTGCAAAATCAATCTTTGCTCAACTTCCTATATCCTGGTTTTATAATGATGGAGAATATTTTTGGGGAGTCACTAACGACCAAAGCACTTGTTAAATAAAATAAGAACTGATCACAAAGCAAGCTTACAGAGTTAATTATTAGTAGACTATCACACTATAAAATACAGGTGGTGTGATATTTTGGTGGGTAGATGTAACAGTACAAGAAAATCTATCGTCTGTCTGTGACTTAATGTAAATTTGATTGAAAACTGTTAACCTCGTGGATGGCTCCGAGACATTACAGGAGTCATCACTTGATTTTAAATATTTCTCATGCAGAAATTCCTTACGAGATTGTTGAAGCTTATAATAAAGTTTTCTTTTTAATAACTCTTAAAACAGGGTGCCTGGGTGGCTCAGCGGGTTAAGCCTCTGCCTTCGGCTCAGGTCATGATCCCAGGGTCCTGGGATCGAGCCCCGCATTGGGCTCTCTGCTTAGTGGAGAGCCTGCTTCCTCCTCTGTCTCTGTCTGCCTCTCTGCCTACTTGTGATCTCTCTCTCTGTCAAATAAATAAATAACATCTTTTAAAAAAAATAACTCTTAAAATATTATTCAGGTGGCACACAAAACTTCATGAAGGGAGGAAAAAAACAGTACTGAGCAAATGCCAGCTGAGGACTCACATTATTTCCAGGCAGTACTAGAAAACTGTTTGAATCGCAGTAAGAAAAAAGTGATAAGAAGTTATTTCGATAATTTCATTATTTGTACTATGAAAAAAATTTTTAAACAGATAAAACACATACATTATTTAATATCCTATAATACCACTTCTTATATGATTAACTCTCACAAAACAAAATGTTAAGTTAGTCCTTTGTCACTCTTTTAAAGTAACTATTCTATTTTACTGAACATGTTTTTGGAGTTGAGGAACTTGTAGGTTACATTAAACAATTAGCTCTGGAACATTTCAACAGTCTGCAAATGACTCAGAAACAAATCAAAAACAGCATGACACATTATTAGATTCCCACCAATAGTTTATTAATTTATGTATAATTATCATTTGTTCAAATTATTGTGGAGAAAATGACAAACTATCCGTGTTTAAAACAACACATTTTCCTCATAAGAAAAGAGAATCGGACTTCAAATATTTCTAAATGAGGTATCAATTATAATTTGTTATTTCAAATTATGTGTTCTTCTAAATAAAAAAATAGAAAACCTCCAGTTAAGCATTTATTAAAAAAAACATGAAAAACAACTAGACATCACATATCAAATATGAAATCTCTTGTCTCTA
Source organism: Ailurus styani (assembly GCA_002007465.1). NCBI lineage: Eukaryota > Metazoa > Chordata > Mammalia > Carnivora > Ailuridae > Ailurus > Ailurus styani. The sequence continues at coordinate 2,595,754 of LNAC01000138.1, read as the reverse complement.
AAGCACAAAAAGTAATAATATGTCACATCTTTTTCATTCAGGGACTAAGACTAGGATGGCGACATGTTTTAAAATTTTTACTATTTTTGTATTCTCACACACAAAAAAAAGCTCTCATCTTTCCATTTCTCTTAGGATCATTCTCAAGAAAAAATAACACAGTCAAAGCTGATCAAAAAACCAAAGAGAAAATGGAGGATGACTGTTCAACTTAACCAAGAACACCTAACAAAAATTAGCAGTGACACTGGAATCTTCCAAAGAAAGTTAAAACAAATAGAAGCTCACTACCCTTTTTCTAAGCTAGATGCACTTTCTACAAAGAGGCATTTCAGTGTTAGGCATTGTGTACAATTTGTACAATATTATGATACAATATTCATCATCATGTATCTTTGCCTTCACACATTTACCTTCTCTTTTCTCTTAAATAAAATTTCTAAATATTTCACTAATACAGCTTAACTGTGGTTCTGTTTTGCTTGGTTTCAATCCTATCTTTGACTTCTATTTATTTATTGTCTCCTGGGATCTGATTTTGCAGTTACTCTTTACAATAATAACTGTTCAGGTCTGATCATTTTATTTCGGAAATCGGTTAAGCAGGCCAGATTTACTAGACACCTGTCACGCTAAATGCCAGGAGAGGACCCTGGAAGAGGAGGTAGATTAATAATAGCTAGCATTTGTTGAGGGCTTGCTAAATGCCAAGCACAATAATTGATACATTACCTGCATTGTCACCTCAACCCTCATGACAACCTATTAAAATACTTGTAATTATTAGGTGGGTGAAAATAAATATCTAGCTCTTACTATTGTGAGAATAAAATGAGCTAATCTTATGAAAAGCACTTAAAAGGGAACCTCATGCCCATTAGAGACCTGGGTTTTATTAGTGGTAGCTATTATTACTATTACGCTCATTTTTAAGATCAGGTAACTAAATTCCACAGAGACTATGTGACTGTCATTTGCCAGTCTATTAGTAATTGGATGAGTCATAGATTCTAAACTGCATTTATGCAAGCCCCACAGTCAAACCTATATCTTTAACACAACCATGTTTCTTTGCCTCCTCCAAACTTGAATGTCTATATTTTTTCTACCTTACAATCAAGGGTCGTTCATATACTTAAAGATTCTAATTTACTGCCAAGAATGCCACCCTTAAAGGAAATTTAATGGACCCTTGATTCAACAAACTAAGTGATATAGCAGGACAAAGCAACTCTCACTGCACCCAAAACACTGTCAAAAAACCAGATCACTCAAAAAATGGTAAAAGGAGGTGATCCAGAAAGATTATAATCACAAACTGTCAACAGAAACCAGATATTCACAGCTTTAAAGAATGCCTCATAATTAATTTGTTTTTCTCACTTCAGAATCCCCCAACCTTTCATACCATAAAAAAAACTATATTTGGGGGGCACCCTCGGGGCTCAGTCAGTTAAGCATCCGACTCTTGATTTGGGCTCAGGTTGTAATCTCAGGGTCCTGAGATCGAGCCCTGCATCAGGCTCTACACTGAGCGTGGAGCCTGCTTAAGATTCTCTCTCCCCAGGGCACCCCAGTGGCTCAGTTGGTTAAGCAACTGCCTTCGACTCAGGTTATGATCCTGGAATCCTGGGATCGAGCCCCACATCGGGCTCCCAGCTCCATGGGGAGTCTGCTTCTCCCTCTGACCTTCTCCCCTCTCATGCTGTCTCTCTCCCTCTCTCTCTCTCAAATAAAAAAAAATCTTTAAAAAAAAAAAAGATTCTCTCTCTCTGCCCCTGCCCCAGCTCATGTGTTCTCTCTCTCTCAAAAAAAAAAAAGGAAAAATATATATATTTTTTTTAACGTATCAATTAAAAGTATCTTTTTTCACAATTTTCCACAATACCTTTTCGTGTTACATACATCCCAAGTTATGGAGGAAAACTGGTAAATTTCCTCCCTTTCTCTCTAAAACTACCATAAATTTCCTTTCGGTTTACTGAACTGACTGATGTTCATAGTTTAAAGATGCTAAAGAACATACAGATACATAACACACATACGCACACATGTACCACACACAGAATTCTTCCAACAATCAGTAGCTTAGAAATCTCTCATGAAACACATCTGTGTTCTCACATTTATTAGGAATAGCTCGCATTTTTAAAGCAACTATTTCTGATTGGCTATGAAATTAAAGTTTTAGGGCGCCTGGGTGGGTTAAAGCCTGCCTTCGGCTCAGGTCATGATCCCAGGGTCCTGGGATCAAGGCCCACATCGGGCTCTCTGCTCAGCAGGGAGCCTGCTTCCTCCTCTCTCCTCTCTCTCTGCCTGCCTCTCTGCCTGCTTGTAATCCCTCTCTCTGTGTCAAATAAATAAAATCTTAAAAAAAAAAAAGAAATAAAATTTTTAGCCCAAATGATAAGAAGCACTGAGAAATTCAAGACAGCTGCCAATAATCTAAGATGGCAATATCCTCACATCTGTGTAACAGTGAAACACCCTTCATGTATCAATTCTTCTGTGAATCTGCAGGCACATCAGGTAATCACAGTAACTGGTACAATTTAATAACACAAAGGACTATAAAATTACCATCTCTATCTGGAAACCACTACAAAATATTGTTTAAAATTATTGCTTAGTGCTATTAAAATATTCAGGAAAACAGAAGTGGGATGGAGATAAAATCTTTTAAAGAAGCTTTCAGTAATGCTTTGCATTTTTACATCAGCAAAAAAAAAGTTATATTGTTTTACTTATGAGGAAATAAAGCCTTGCATAATGAAAAAATTCTATCAAAACTATTTGGGAAGTGATTATTACAGATTAATAAAACTAAAGAAGCATGATTCTAGGTTAGTGGTCAATTCAGTGAAACACAAGGTAAAGAAATAAAGTTAAAGAGAATGAGGAACACTATTAAAAAAGACAATTAACACCTTTAATAGAGAGCTAGAGCAAGTAAGAAGTGTAAGTCAGTCTTGACAACTATCATACCTAGAAAAATTCATTTCATTCTCAAAGAAAATAATAGGCCTATCTCTGTAAAAATAAATAGTAGATAATAGAGTGATACCAGGTATTTTTTCATACTAGTTGCTTTATTTTTTAAGGTTTTATTTGCATTCCAGTGAGTTAATATATAGTGTATCATTAGTTTCAGTAATAGAATTTTGTGATTCGTCACTATATACAATACCCAGTGCTCATCACAAGTGCCCTCCTCAATACCCATCCCCTCACACACCAGTTGCTTTATTTTAAAGATGGGGAAATTCAGTTCTAGAAAAGTTAAATGACATGCCACAGACTTTATGAATGTTTTTCTTTTTCTGTACTAGAATCTAGTTCTTCTCCTCTTAGCCCCATTATCTTTATAATGCTATGACAGCTACTACGCTAGCATTGTTAATATTTATATTTCTTTATATAGTGCAGCCCCCATCCCCAAATCCAACCAGTTCATCTCCTCAGAGGGAATCATATCTGTTTATTGCTTCCACAATTGAAGCCTTAAATTCAAATGTCTTCATGGACCAGGGTAATTTAACATAGAGTAATTGGAATTTGTAAAAATCTGGAGAATACATAACCACCTAAATGCCGGCATATTTTTTAAAAATCAAATTGAGGCATACTTCAACAACACAAAAGGACTCAAAGTATTTTAGACGTTAACTAGATTATTTCACTTGCCACATTCTCCACTTTTCTGTACTCTTCCTCATAACATATTCATTATTCCTCCTCTTGGTTAGCTTTCTAACTTTAAGGAATACATCATCACTGCTATTTCTTGTCATCAACTGTAGACGCTATCTCTTGACCCCACACTGTAATATGCTAATCTTCCAATCCCTACCATTCCCTGCTGCTTTCTCCAAATCTCATACCAAACTCCCAGCCCTCACCATCTTTATGTTTACTGTAACATTACCAGTCCTGATAATGTTTGCATTCAGAGCTATATATTCAGGTTATCTGACATTTTACCTAAAGATTAATACTAAAAATTGAGAATCAGTAAATATCATTTGTATTTAATTAACATAAAACTATGTTCATTTATTTTTAAAGATTTCACTTATTTAAGAGAGAGAACATGACCGGCGTGGGAGGGGAGGAGGAGAGAGAGGGGGAAGCAGACTCCCCACTGAGCAGGGAGTCCAGCACAGGGCTCCATCCCAGAACTCCCAGACCATGAGCAGATACCTACCCGACTGAGCTACCGAGGCACCCATAAAACTATGTTCATTTAAGAGTCAAGTAAAATTCTGTGATTAGATTATTTTCCTTTCTTGCATATTCTTTCCTTTCTTCTGGAGCTTCTACTGTTTTTCTCCTAGCACTATTTTTCTTTTTCTTTTCAAATACATCTTGAACATTAAATGTTGTACAATGTCTCCTTTTGTCAAAGAGACTCTCACTGACCTAAGCACTCCATTTTTTACACTAATCCTGCACCACACTGGAACAACATAATCTGTTTGCAGTCTAGGACTGCTTCATAACTATCATGCCATGTCTTTTTCTTTCTCAATTAGACTTTGCTAAAATTGCACTTCAAGTAATTTTTTAAGACAGACTATATTTGTGAAAAATATATTTAGTCTTTGGATGTCTGAAAATGTCTTTATTCTACCCTTGCACATGATTGATATTTTGAGTGGATATCAAATTTTAAGGTGCAAATTGTCTTTCTTCAGAAATTTGAGAATTAGTCTATTAATCCTTGCTTTTTATTGAGATATAACTGATATATGAATTATGTTGGTTTCAGGTATACAATATACTGATTCAACATTTGTACAGGCTGTGAAATGATGAGCATAAGTCTAGTTACCACCTGTGACCTGCTAAAGTTAACACAATATTATTGACTATATTCCCTATGTTGTACATCATATCCCCATGATTTATTTTATAACAGGAAATTTGTACTTCTTGACCCCCTGAACCCACTTGGTTTGCCCAGTCCCCCTCTCCTCTGGCAACAACCAACCTGTTCTCTCTATCTATGAGTCTGGATTTTGTTTTGTTTCTTAGATTCCATATGTAAGTGAAATTACGTGGTCTTTACCTTTCTCTGTCTGACTTAGCATATGTAACAGAATATTGTCAAGGTCCATCCATATTGTATCAAATGGCAAGATTTCATCTTTTTTATATCTGAGTAGTGAGTAGTATTCTATTGTATGTATATCTACACACTATATATATATATATGTATATATATATATATATACATATATCTCACATCTTCATCCACTCATCCATCAATGGATACTTGGGTTGTTTCCATACTGATATTTAGGAAATTAAATTGCAATAAAAATAAAGGTGCATATATCTTTTCAAACTAGTGTTTATGTTTCTTTGGGTACATACCTGGAAGTGGAATTGCTGGACTGCATAGCATTTCTAGTTTTAATATTCTGAGAATCCTCTGTATTGCTTTCCACAGTACCAGCACCATTTATATTCTCACTAGCAGAGCATAAGTATTCCCTATTATCTACATCCTCACCGATATTTGTTATTTCTTATCTTTTTGNATTTCTAGTTTTAATATTCTGAGAATCCTCTGTATTGCTTTCCACAGTACCAGCACCATTTAGCAGAGCATAAGTATTCCGTATTATCTACATCCTCACCAATATTTGTTATTTCTTATCTTTTTATTATCAGCCATTCTGATAGGTATAAGGTGATATCTCAGTATGGTTTTGATTTATATTTCCCTGATGAATAATGATGTCAAGCATTTTTCCATGTGCTTTTAGTCATCTTCTTTGGAAAACTGTCTAATCAGACCCTCTGCCAATATTTAAATCAGATTGTTTTTTGCTATTGGGTTATAAGTTATTTTTTAAAATGTTAATCCCTTATCAGATATATGATTTGCAAGTATCTTCTCCTATTCAGTAGGCTGCCTTTCTGTTTTGTTGCTTGTTTCCTTAACTGTGCAGAAACTTTTTAGTTTGATATAGTCCCATTTATTTATTTTCACTTTTGTTTCCCTTGCCTTTGAAGCCAGATCAAAAAAAAACACTGCTAAAACCACTGTCAAGAAGCTTATTGCCCATATTTTCCTTTATGAGTTTTATGGCTTCAGGTCTTAATAAAGTCTTTAATCCATTTTGAGTTAATTTTTGTATATGGTATAAGATAGTGATCCAGTTTTATTCTTTTGATTGTAGTTGTCCAGTTTTCCCAGTCTCATTTATTGACAAGACTGTGCGCTGTCCCCACTATATATTCTTGTCCATTTCATCATAAGTCAATTCGCCATATATGGGTGGGCTTATTTCTGGGCTTTCTATTCTGTTCTGTTGAACTATGTGTCTGTTTTTATGCCAACACCAGGCAATTTTGATTACATATCCTTGTAGCAAATTTTGAAATCAGGGAGAGTGATACTTCTGGCTCTTTTCCTCTTTCCCAAGATTGTTTTTGGTTATTCAGAAACATCTATGATTTCAGGCAGATTTTAGAATTACTTGTTCAAGTTGTAAACAATGCCATTGGATTTTGATAGGGATTGCATTAAATCTATACATTGCTTTGGGAAGTATGGTCATGTTAATATTAATTTAATATCAATTCTTCCAACATATGGGCACAGAATATCTTTCCATTTATTCGTGTCTTCTTCAATTTCTTTCATCCATGTTTTATATGATTTTCAGCATATAAATGTTAAATTTTAAATGGTGTATCACTTTAATTGATTTGTGGATGTTGAAACATCCTTGAATCCCTGGAACAAATCCCACTTGATCATGCTGTACAATAATTTTAATGTATTTCCCTATTGGGTTTGCTAATAATTTATTGAGGATTTTTGCATCTATGTTCATGAGGAATACTGGCCTGCAATTTTCTTTTTTTATAATATCCTTCTCTGGTTTTGGTATCAGGGTAATGTTGGTCTGGTAAAATGAGTTTGGGAGCTTTCTCTTCTCTTTAACTTCTTGGAAGAGTTTGAGAAGGCTAGGTATTAAGTTGTTGAATATTTGGTAGAATTCACCTTTGAGGCACTCTGGTCCTGGACTTTTGTTTATTGGGAGGTTTTTATTGCTATTCAAAAATCTTATTAGTAATTGATCTATTCAGATTTTCTATTTTCTCATTCATTCTTAGAAGATTGTCAGTTCAAAAATGTATCCATTTCTTCTAGGTGTCCAATTTGTTAGTATACAATTGGTAATAGTAGTCTCTTATGATCCTTTATGTTTCTGTAGTTATCAGCTGTAACTTCTCTTTCATTTCTGATTTTATTTGAGTCCTCTCTGTTTTATTCTTGGTGAATCTAGCTAAAGACTTGCCAATTTTGTTTATCTTTTCAAAGAAACAGCTCTCAGTTTCATTGATCTTTTCTATTGTCTTTTTAGCCTTTATTCCATTTATTTCTGTGGAGATTTTATTATTTCCCTCCTTCTACTAAACTATGGTTTTGTTCTTCTTTTTCTACTTCATTAACGTGTAAAGTTAGAATGTTTATTTGAGATTTCTCTTATTTCTTGAGATAGGCCTATTGCTATGAACTTTCCCTCTTAGAAATGCTTTGCTGTATCCCATAGATTTTGATATGTCAGATTTCCATTTTCATTTCTCTCTAGGTATTTCTTCTCCTTTGATTGCTTTTACGACCTAGTAGTTAGATGTTCAGTAACCAGTTCTTTAATATCCATGGATTTGTAGTTTTTCTAGTTTTCTTCTTCTAATTGATTTCTAGTTTCATACCTGTGAGGTCAGAAAAGATGCTTGATGATTTCCATCTTCTTGAACTTATTAGGACTTGTTTTACGGCCTAACATGTGATCCATCCTGGAGAACATTCCATGTGCACTTGAGAAAAATGTGTATTTTGCAACTTATCAATGGGATGTTTTATATACAGTAAGTCCATCTGGTCTAATATGACCTTTAAGACTAATGTCTCCCTATTGATTTTCTGTGTGGATGATCTAGCCATTGATCCAAGTAGGCTGTTCAAGTCCCCTACTATTATTGTATTTTTCTAAATTTTTCCCATTAGGTCTGTTAATATTTGTTTTATATATTTTTGTCTTCCTATGTTGGGTGCATATATGTTTATAAATACTATATCTTCTACTGGATTGATGCCTTTATCATAATGCAATGCCTCTCTTTGTCTTTTATTATAGTATGTTTTAAGGTCTATTTTCTCTGATAAGCATGGAGCTATACCACCTTTCTTTTCATTTCCATTTGCAGTGAATATCTTTTTCCTTCCCTTAACTTTCAATCTCTGTGCGTACTTATTTCTGGAATCACTTATAAGCAGCACATAGATTGGTACTGTTTCTGTATGTTTTTAATCCATTATATATATTTTAATTTGGTCTGTTTCTCTCTTTTATGGTTTGATGACTAGTGTTATGTTTAGATTTCCTTTTGCATTTTTTAAAATTCAATTAGCCAACATATAGTGTATCATTAGTTTCAGCTGTAGAGTTCAATAATTCATCAGTTCAATAATTCAGCCAGTGCTCATCTCATCACGTGCCCTCTTTAATCCCCATCACCCAATTACCCCATTCCCCCACTCATCACACCTCCAGCAACCCTCAGTTTGTTTCTATAGTTAAGAGTCTTTCATGGTTTGTCTCCCTGTCTGATGACTTCCCATTCAGTTTTCCCACCCTTCCCCTATGATCCTCTATGCTGTTTCTTATATTGCACATATGTGTGAAACTACATAATTGTCTTTCTCTAACTGACTTATCTCACTAAGCATATACTTGCCAGTTCCATCCATGCTGATGTAAATGGTAAATATTCATTCTTTCTGATGGCTGAGTAGTATTCCATTTGTGTGTGTGTGTGTGTGTGTATGTGTGTCTATACCACATCTTCTTTAACCATTCATCTGTCGATGGACATCTGGGATCTTTCTAGTTTGGCTATTGTAGACATTGATGCTATAAATGTTGGGGTGCAGGTGCCCCTTCATATCAATACATTTGTATCTCTGGGGTAAAAACCTAGTCGTGCAATTGCTGGGTAGAAGCACAGCTTTATTTTTAACTTCTTAAGGAACCTCTATACTGTTTTCCAGAATGGCTATATGAATTTGCATTCCCAAAAACAGTGTAAGAGGGTTCCCTTTTCTCTGCATCCTTGCAAACATCTGTCATTTCCTAACCTGTAAATTTTAACCATTCTGACTGGTGTGTGGCAGTATCTCATTGTGGTTTAGATTTCTACTTCCCTGATGTCAAATGCTAAATGGAATGCAATTCCATTTTTTTAATGCTTCTGTTGACCATTTTTATGCCTTCTTTGGAGAAATGTCTGTTCATGTCTTCTGCCATTTTTTGACTGGATTTTTTGTTTTTTGGTTGTTGAACTTGATAAGTTCTTTACAGATCTTGGATACTACTGCCTTATCTAACATGTCATTTTCAAATATCTTCTCCCAATCCATAAGTTGCAATGTAGTTTTGTTGACTATTTCCTTTGCTGTGCAGAAGCTTTTTATCTTGATGAAGTCCCAACAGTTAATTTTTGCCTTTGTTTCCCTGGTCTTTGGAGATATGTCTAGCAAGAATTTACTGTGGCCAAGGTGAAAGAGGTTGCTGCCTATGTTCTCTAGGATTTTGATGGATTCCTGTCTCACATTTAGGTCTTCCATCCATTTTGAGCTTACCTTTGTGTATTGGTGCAAGAAAATGGTCCACTTTCATTCTTCTACATGTGGTTGTCCAATTTTCCCAACACCATTTGTTGAAGAGACTGCCCTTTTTCCACTGGATATTTTTTCCTGCTTTTGTCGAAAATTAGTTGACCACCGAGTTGAGGGTTCATTTCTGGGTTCTCTATTCTTTATATATATATATATATAATTTATTTATTTATTTGACAGAGAGAGATTACAAGTAGGCAGAGAGGCAGGCAGAGAGAGAGAGAGGAGGAAGCAGACTCCCTGAGCAGAGAGCCTGATGCAGAGCTCGAACCAAGGACCCTGAGATCATGACCTGAGCCAAAGGCAGAGGCTTTAACCGACTGAGTCACCCAGGCGCCCCTGGGTTCTCTATTGTGTTCCATTGATCTATGTGTCTATTTTTGTGCCAATACCATACTCTCTGATGATTACAGCTTTGTAATATAGCTTGAAGTCCAGGAATGTGATGTCCCCAGCTTAGGTTTTCTTTTTCAACATTCTTCTGGCTATTCAGGGTCTTATCTGGTTCCATACAAATTTTAGGATTATTTGTTCCAGCTCTGTGAAAAACATCAATGGTATTTTGAAAGGGATTGCATTGACTGTGTTGATTGCTCTGGGTAGCATATACATTTTAACAATATTTATTCTTCCAATCCATGAGCATGGAGTATTTTTCCATTTCTTTGTGTCTTCCTCAATTTCCTTCATAAGTGTTCTCTAGTTTTTAGAGTACAGATCCTTTTACCACTTTGGTTAGGTCTATTCCCAGGTATCTTATGGTTTCTGGTGCAATTGTAAATGGGATGGATTCTTTAATTTCTCTTTCTTCTATTGTTATTCTATAGAAATGCAACTGATTTATGTGCATTGATTTTTTATTCTGCCATGTTGCTGAATTCCTGTATGAGTTCTAGCAATTTCGGGGTGGAGTGTTTTGGGTTTTCCACATAAAGTATCATGTAATCTGCAACAGTGAGAGTTTGACATCTTCTTTGCCAATTTGAATGCCTTTTATTTATTCCCAGGGTAGAATTCCCCTGGAAAGCCTTCCAGCCCTGGACTCTTTTTTTGTTGGGAGATTTCTGATTACTGCTTCAATTTCCTTTAAAATGGCTGGTTATGGGATTGTTCAGGTTTTCTATTTCTTCCTGCTTCAGTTTTGGTAATTTATAAGTTTGTAGGAATGCATCCATTTCTTCCAGATTGCTAATTTGTTGGCATATAGTTGCTCATAATATGTTCTCAAAATTATTTGTATTTCCTTGGTGTTGGTCATGATCTTTACTCTTTCATTCATCATTTTATTAATTTGGGTCCTTTCTATTTTCTTTTTGATAAGTCTAAGGGGTTATTGGTCTTATTAATTCTTTCAATGAACCACCTTCTGGTGTCATTGATCTGTTCTACTGTTCTTTCCATTTTCTATTTCATTGATTTCTGCTCTAATCTTTATTATTTCTCTTCGCCTGTTAGACTTTATTTGCTGCTCTTTCTCCAACTCCTTTAGGTGTAAGACTAGCTTGTGTAATTGAGACTTTTCTAATTTCTTGAGAAAGCTTGTATTGCTATGTACTTCTGTCTTAGGATTGCCTTTGCTACATCCCAAACGTTTTGAACAGTTGTGTTTTCATTTTCAATTGTTCCTATGAATTTTTTTAATTCTTCTTTAATTTCCTGGTTCCCATTCATTCTTTGGTAGGATGCTCTTTAGCCTCCATTTGAGTTGAGTATTTGAGTTCTTTCCAAATTTTCTCTTGCAATTGAGTTCAAGTTTCAAAGCACTGTGGTCTGAAAATATGCAGGGAATAATCCCAATCTTTTGCTACCATTTGGGACCTGATTTGTGACCCATATTCTATTGCTTTAGGAGGGAATGCTCTCTATATATCTGTGAAGTCTATCTGGTCCAGTGTGTCATTCAAAGTCCTTGTTTCCTTTTTGATCTTCTGCTTAGATGACCTGTCCATTGCTGTAAGTAGGGTGTTAAAGTCCCCTACTATTATTATATCATTATCAATGTGTTTGTTTAACATTAATAATAATTGATTTATATGCTTGTCTCCCAAATCAGGAGCATAAATATGTATAACTGCTTGATCTTCTTATTGGATAGACTCTTTAATTATGATATAGTATCCCTCTTCATCCCTTACTAGTCTTTGTTTTAAAATCCAATTTTCCTGATATAAGAATTGTTATGCCAGCTCTCTTTTGATGTCCATTAGCATGAGAAATGATTCTCCACCCCCTCACTTTCAATCTGGAGATGTCTTTGGGTCTAAAAATCAGTCTTTTGTAGACAGCATATGGATGGGTCTTGCTTGATCTTCTTATTGGATAGACTCTTTAATTATGATATAGTATCCCTCTTCATCCCTTACTAGTCTTTGTTTTAAAATCCAATTTTCCTGATATAAGAATTGTTATGCCAGCTCTCTTTTGATGTCCATTAGCATGAGAAATGATTCTCCACCCCCTCACTTTCAATCTGGAGATGTCTTTGGGTCTAAAAATCAGTCTTTTGTAGACAGCATATGGATAGGTCTTGCTTTTTTTTAATCCAATCTGATATCCTGTGTCTTTGGATTAGAGCATTTAGTCCATTTACATTTAGAGTAACTATTGAAAGATATGAATTTATGCCATTGTATTACCTGTAAAATCCCTGTTTCTGCATATTGTTTCTGTTTCTTTCTCGGCTATGTTACTTTTGGGCTCTCTCTTCATTTACAGGACCCTCTTTAATATTTCTTGCAGGCCTGGTTGAATGATCACAAATTCTTTTAATTTCTGTTTTGTCCTGGAAGCTCTTTATCTGTCCTTCCATTCTGAATGACAGCTTGCTGGATAAAATTTCTTGGTTGTATGTTTTTCTCACTTAGTACCTTGAATATATCATGCCAGCCTTTTCTGGCCTGCCAGGTTTCTGTGGATAGGTCTGCTGCCAGTCTAATGTTCCTACCCTTGTAGATTAAGATCCTCTTATCTCAAGCTGCCTTCAGGATTTTCTCTTTATTGCTGAAATTTGCAAGCTTCACTACTACATATCAAGTGTTGATTTCTTTTTATTGATTTTGAGGGGGGTTCTCTGAACCTCCTGGACTTGAATGCCTCTTTCTTTCCCCAGATTAGGGAAGTTCTCAGCTATGACTTTCTCAAATATACCTTCTGTCCCTCTTTCTTTTTCCTCTGTGACCCCAATAATTCTGTTTCACTTTATGAAATAGAATTTTGCTGATTTCTCAAAGCCACCCCTCATGGTCTATTAGTTGTTTTCCTTTTTCTCAGCTTCCTTCCTTTGCATCATTTTTCTTCTATCTCACTGACTCTTCTGCCTCACTTACCCTAGTTGTTAGAACATTCATTTGGGACTTCATCTCAGTTAAAGTATTTTTAATTTCCATCTGATTAGATTTTATTTCTCCACTAAGAGATTCTGTAGTGTCTTTTATGCTTTTTTCAACCCCAGCTAGTATTTCTATAATCATTATTCTGAATTCTAGGTCTGACATTTTACTTATATACATATCAATTAGATCTATGGCAGAGCATTACCTCTGTTTCTTTCTTTTGTTGTGAATTTTTCCTTCTAGTCATTTTGTCCAGAGAAGAATAGATGAACAAGAGAACAAAATCAAAAATATCAACCATGACCCCAGCAAAATACACACTAGACAAATCCGAAGAGGTCAAAACCAAAAGAGAAAAGAAAAAAAAGGGGGTGGGGTGGGGAGAGAGAATATAATCTTACAGGTGGACAAAATGGGGTGATCCACTTGATCCTGGGTGTATTTTGGTCTGTTTATTAGAAGACACTAAATTCCAAAATTGTAAAGAAAGAAAAACTCATATATAAACAAAAATAAAATTGAATACAGTGAAAGGAAGTCAAAAATGAAGAATATATCTATAAAATGTAAGTGTAAAAATGAAAATTAAAAAGACTTAAAAACAAGGAGTTGACAAAATAAACTAGTTGAAAAGGAAAGAAAAGGAAAAAGGAAAAAAATTTTTAAACTGAAAGACTAAAGACTCATAAGAAAAAAAGCCTCAAATTCTATATACTATTTTCTCTTAGCACAGGAGTTTTTCAGTTCTGTGTGGTTCATAAATTTGGTATTTGCGTGCTATTCCTGCTGGTCTTCTGGGGGAGGGGCCTGTTGCACTGATTCTCAGGTGTCTTTGCCTGAGTGGAGTTGCACCACTCCCTGCCAGGGGGCTGGGCTCAGTGTAAGTTGCTTTGGGTTGCTCTATGTTGTTTTGGTTCCCTGAAGACTTTTCACACTCCTTTAGAGGATGAAAAAAAAAAAGGAAAAAATGGCAGCACCCTGATCTCTAGCCCTGGAGCTAAATGACCACTGCCCCCACTCTTCATGTACCCTCAGGGAAAGGCAGTCAGTCCCTTCTGTGTGCGCCAAAACCCCTTAGATTCCTGCAGTGCACACCACACCAAACCCCCCAGGGGAAGGAGGGGGGAATCACCGCTCCCTGCCGCTCCCTCAGCCCCTGCTCAGGGAACAGTTGCCTGATCATGTACACACCTGTGCTGCTCCTCTCAGGGGAAGAAGCAGGGTCTAACAGCTATTGTCGCTTGTTGGGTCCCTGCTTGGAGAGCAGTCAGTTGATCTTGCTGCAGTTGGTGGTTTATGGCAACACCAAGCTGAGAGACCACTCTGGGGCTTGCTAATTGTAGCTGGCTTCCCCACACCAGTGCTTGGGAACTCTGCTGACTCAGGCATTCCCATTCTTTCTGTGACTCTGGGGATCCAGAGACCACACTGTCCCACCTAGGATTCTGCCCCACTTGCCACCTGAGCACCTTTCAAGCAGGGAAGTCCCTCACAGGAGGAGACTTCTAAAGGTTCTAATTTTGCACTCCGCTGCTAAATCACTTTCTGGCAGCCAGCTTATAGAAGTTCCTCTCCCCATGGTTTATTTTCTGATATATCCCCTCAGATTCACGTCTCCACACATCCTACCGTGTAAAAAGTGGTCACTTTTCTATTTGTATAATTGCAGCAATTCTTTTATTAGATCTCAAGTTGAATTCATAGGTGTTTGGAATGATTTGACAGATCTAGCTCAATTCAAGGGACCAGATAAAAAGAAGTCCCCTACTCATCTGCCATCTTGCCTCTCCTCCAGATGTTCTGATCTTAACTCCAAGATCCTCTCTATTGGAACCAACTGCTTGATCATTAAGTTAGTATTTCAAGTCTTGTAAACAGAGAAGGTACCTTAATTATTGCTGTGAATATCTGAAGTTTGTGTCTATTCTGAAGCATTCTCCTTGCTTCTGTTAAGAGCACAGTCATTTCCTTTGGGAAAGCATCTCTCCCACATTGTCAGCCCTTTTGAATTTTCTTTTGTGTATTTACTGTAAGTTCTTGTTCTGTGGTTACCAAGAGGTTCACATATATCATTCTCTATGTATAATAATCTATTTTAAGTTAAACTATCCAATTTATTCTTG
Source organism: Ailurus styani (assembly GCA_002007465.1). NCBI lineage: Eukaryota > Metazoa > Chordata > Mammalia > Carnivora > Ailuridae > Ailurus > Ailurus styani. The sequence continues at coordinate 2,580,599 of LNAC01000138.1, read as the reverse complement.
ATATGCCCCCATTTTTGAGGGTGTGGACAGAGCTGTCAGTTTCCCCAAGGGGAGTAATCTCATATAGCACCAAGTTTCAGACTGACTGGAAGTCTGACCCTCATGCAGTAGCTTTGGAAGTATGCAAATACATACAGTCCTGAAGGGCCACAATTGTCATCCCTGATGGCCTCTAGGCCAGGAGACCTGCAGGTGTCCCTGGAAAATAGTTATAAAAATCAAGGCTCCAGATGAGTTTATAAGTTCCTTTCTCGGAGGTCTTGTTGTGGTGTACTGAGGCCAAGAGGGAACACAAGGATGGTGTTTCCTGTTTACATTCCCTGGGAGCACTTCTTTAAATCTATAGATGTGCATGAAACCTCAAGCAAGTCCCTCTGGTTGAAGCTCCAGACTAAGAAGCCTTTTTCACAGGAAGGCTGCATTTGCGTTTCAGTCTGCTCTCTGTGCAGTGCCCTGACGTGGTGGCCTGTCAAGAACTACCTTTCTGAACATTACATTCCCATGGAGCTCAGGAATGCCGGTCCCCTTGGCCACTTGGGTCAGACAGTTAAGGGGCCTCCCCTTTTATCGACTGCATGCATCCACTGGTTTATGGGCAGCTGGAGAGTATAGGGGGTAGGGCACAATTGTTGACTTCAAAAAGGCAACATGAAAATGTCTCTATGTGTGCCTGTGGTCTTTAGAAATACAGCGAGAGAATATTTTGTCTGTGCACCCCTGCTGCCTTCAGACAGGCAGTAAGAGAATGCTATGATCATTCACACTTGCCAGGCTCAGCCAAGAAGCAAGGGAGTATCACAACCACCCAGCTAACCAACTTTAGTAAGGGAGCAGGAGAATGCCACAACAATTCATACTCACCTGCCCCAGCCAGGGAGCAGGGAAGTACTGCAACCATTCATGCTCCCTGGCTTCTCAAGGCAGGAAAGCGCCATTACTGCTAGCCCTTGACTGACTTAGCAAGGCAGTGAAAGGGTGTTGTGTATGAGCTCACCCACCTGCTAGCAGGGTAGGTGGAAAGTGCAGAAACAGCATTTGTCAGCACCTCCATCTTTGGGGGACTGTCCACTGTCCCTCCAGCAGATGCTTTCAGATCAGCAATTAAATCTCCTTCACGTGCAGTCTAGGTGCTTTTCAAACTGTTTTTTTACTGGGTCTGAGGTGAGTGAGACTAGACATGAGCCATTTAAAAAGGGAATCTCAGTTTCCTATAGTATTTTGGCTCCCTTGGACATCAGCCCCACTCACATTTTGGAGGCTCATCTCTCTGGTATTGACCATGGGGAGTTAGGGTGCCTGATGTGAGGCATCAACCCCTTGCTCCTCCAGGAGAAGTGCTACACTGGTAAGATCCCTCCCTATTGTGTGGGACCATGCTAGGGTATGGTTTTTGTGACAACAGGTCTCTGCCTCTCCTACCTTTCTCAGTGTGGTCTTTTTATCTTCTGATGTAGAGAAGAAGTTCATTTAGTTTTCAGAACCTTTTCATTCAGAAATGACTCATATGTAGCTGAAGATTTGGTGTGTCCATGTAAGGAGGTGAGTTCAGGGTCTTCCTAGGCCCCCATGTTGTAGAATTCCCATATTAATTCTTTAGTATTTGTTCTACTCTATTTTTTATTTTCTTATAGAACCTAAGTAGTAAGAAGTCACATTTCGGGAATGTTCAATGTGACTCTTATATTTTGCATTGTCAAGATATTTTCCTCATTAGAAATTACAAAATTTCCCTTAAATTACTGATTTCAAAATCTTTAATTTCCATAAATTTTTGTTCGTTGTGTCTCTTCCATATCATCCATTGTTTTATGAATATAATATTTTCTTCTACCCCTTCAAGAATGCTAATGCTTTTTTGTCTGTCTTATGATCTTTCAATTATCTGTTCCCTTCAAGGTCATTTTATTGTTAATGGTTTTTCAACTATCTTGGTCTCTCTTTTTCATGTTGCAGGCTTTTTTAATATCTTTTCTGAAATTATTTCTTAAAAGTCTGTTACTCCATGGTTGCTATTTTATAATTAAGAACAAAGAAATAGAAAATACTAACTCCTCTGTACTTGAGTGGGTCTTATTGATTAGAAGACTTTGCTTTGGGACAACCAAGATGCTGATCATTAGGCTTGATGATCCTAAGTGCCAAAATAAAAGGGACTTTATTCTATGGTTCTAGGATGTAACCCTAATTGCCATTATTGTTCCCCAGCCATTTAAGTAACGTCATTAGTATGTACTAAGAGGTATAATGAGACAGTCAGTGAAAAACACTTTCTATAGGATTGTTTGCATAAGAAGTAGAACTGGTAAGTAATAGGCTGGTTATTCCATCTATACAGGTTAATTAATGAATCTGTGTCAGCCCCAGTATCTCATTTCTGTCCTCTATTTTTCTTGGCATGATGAAGCTTCGAGCCTTCGGGGACTTGTTCAGAACACAGTGGCTCCCTCCTCAATTTCAGACCACTATATCTTAGTTTATATCTTAGTTTTCCTCAGCCTTGCTTCACTCTATCCAATTTTTAACAGTCTGATATCTTTTTGACTCTTTAATTTATGCTTAATGAGGTTTCAAGAGAACATCTAATAAATACAGATATGTATCAATACTTCCTCTTAAAATGGATACTCACCTGTTTAAAAGAAATTCCACTGACCTAGAGAAGCTACACTTAAAACCCTTAAAATGAAGAAAAAAAAAAGAAGAAAAATTATTACACTATTGAATATCAACATAATCATGATGGCAACAATGTTGCCCTTAATGATTCAAACAAGGTTCTCTGTTGAAAGAAATGCAAACTGCACATCTGCATAGGTCTTAAGGTACACAGGGTAAAAGCAATACTACTGATTTCGTGTTTATGAAATGTCTTATACTGTTCTTTTTGTGGAGAATGAGACAACTGATTAACATTCTCAGAAAAAATATTTATTGAAGTTCAAAATTATTTAATGAGATAGCTGCAAGTATCTTATATTTGTGAAGGTTATTTTTCCTCACAAAAGGAATGAAAATGATGCATACACGTTATCCCAGTCGAATTAGAATTTTATATAGATAATAAGAATCTGTGCATTGTAGAACCAAAATGGGCCTATTGTTGTCTGCAACAGCAAATGAAGTGTCTCATAACTAGCAATTCAATGTGTTAATTCAGCTGCACCATCCAATTACCTACGATTCATCTCAACTTAGTGCACAACAATAAAACTCTTAAAAAATCTGTGACAAAAATGTCTGCTCTATGTTTATCAAATAGATAATGTCCCAAAATCAGGGAGTGAGAGCGACAGAAACTAAATTATTAAAATTATTCATCACAATCTATCAGTTAATATCATAATAAATTTTTGACATGAAGTCAATAGCCTAGAGTTAGTAATAAAGTACATATTCCATGTTTTCTATGGAAAATATGACCAAGAAATATAGAAACCATGTAGCAACTGAAATTGGCATCCCTTCAAATAACATAGCATTCCCTCGGAGCCACAGACCGGCCAACTGCCAACTGACCACAGGGCCCAAGCACACAATTCTAAAAGTAGACAAAGGTAATGAGATGTGAATTTAGCATCCCCAGCCTCCTGCTAAATGACCCAGATGCAAAAGCTAGAGCGTCTGTCTCTTACCTACTCAGAACTAACTGATGAAACTAACAGAAGCTCTTTTTTAATTTTTTTTAACAAATCAAGAGCACTAATAGTCTAGTCCTGCTACATGTGGACTTATTAAGCCACAGAAGAAAGACCATTTAAAATAAAGTAGACCGTGAAGAAGGAAAAAAGGAGAGGAGGAGTAAGGAGAAGAAGAAGAGTACTGAGAAATAATAAACACATATTTACTTAAGTAGAAAATACAAAGGCACACTGACAACCTACAGGAGAGGTATAAAATCTGAACCATATTCCAGGTTCTAACATTTTTCAGGACAAATGACATATAGTCCCACTTGAGACTGAACTATCAAGAGAATCAAAGAAAGACAAGCGTTGTGGATTCAGAAGAAAAAAAGAGGTGGAATTTGCTATGAGAAAAAAGGAAAAACTGTACTGAGTTTTGATACTAAGCTAGTTGTAATTCCATAAACCTTCATTTCATTTAGAGACTCTGAAAACAGCATTGTTTTTAAGTACAAATTTTAGTTTTTAAAAAACCAGGCAGGTGGAGTGACTCATTATTGATGGTATGTAACTGAAATAATTTACATAATCCACTCAACTGTCAGTCAATCTAAAATAGTACTTATTTTTTTAAAGACTATAGAAAAATCATTAAAACACTGTCCTAGTGCATTAAACAAAAATAGTAAGCAATAGAAAGTTGCTGAAAAATCAACCAAAGGTCATTAGGGGAAATGTATCAAAGATTAATACATTAGTTCTCACAGATTACTAGTGATTACAAATTAGTAAAGATATGCCATCATATAAAAAACTTAAAACACTTGAGGAAAAAAACCCAGAAATTTCAGCAGGATTCCCCTAATCCTTTCACAAAGATTTCTTAATGTAATTTAACATTTTATCAGCAATATCACAGGAAAATAAGCTATTTCTTATTAGATCAGTTATAGACACATATCTCAGTTATGGATTGCCGTCTATATAGAGAAATCTTCCTTAGCAAAGGATTTAATTATTTTTCTTCCTGTCTGTATGACTATATTTTAATTTCTTCTTGTTTTGGGGGAAGTGGGGGTAGTCTGCATCTAAGTGGAGACAACAACATATTTAAGAAATCCACTCCAATTTTTCCACTTATTTTCTCCTCCATAATTAACTGTCTTTCTTAATCCAGTGTTATGACTTCTAAAATATAAACATTTTTGGTTCCCACTGTAGAAATCTGATTTGTTGGTCAGGTTTTCTTCCTTCATTTTTAAACTTTTTTTTTAAGATTTTTTTTTTTATTATTATTTGACAGAGAGAGATCGCAAGTAGGCAGAGAGGCAGGCAGAGAGAGAGGAGGAAGCAGGCTCCCTGCCAAGCAGAGAGCCCGATGTGGGGCTCGATTCCAGGATCCTGAGATCATGACCTGAGCAGAAGGCAGAGGCTTTAACTCACTGAGCCACCCAGGCGCCCATTTCCTTCATTTTTAAAGACAAAACTTACTCAAATAGGAAATAAGACCTAGGAATCTCGGTTCCATTTTCAATTCTGCTACTTTGAGCTTTGTGATATAAAGCAAGTTCTTTTATTTACCATCTCATCAAAATAGCATAGTCCTTGCCCTGTCACTCATCAGCTTAGTTTGGGACAATTTACTTAACTTTCTGTGTCACAATTTCCTTGTGTATAAAATGGAGGTACTAATATAACCTACTTTGGAGGGTTGTTATGATAAAAATGAATTAATATCTGTAAAGCACTTAGAATAGTGTCCATAACCTCTATCTTTTTTAAGGGAAGAAATAGTCTACGGTAATGTGAAGCTATTTTAAATATTATATAATGCTGTTTTTTTCCCCCAACTAATCTACCCTAGTTAAAATTGAATGGTTTCTATTCATAAGGAATCCACATGTCTATTTTAGAATGCATGACTATTCATAACCATAGAGTAATATGTTATATTAAAAGTAATATTGATAACAAAAGTAGTAATTGGTAAGTAACATTAAAAGAAACTGTTTTGTTCCTTAAATAGGTAGGCATGGACTTGAAGGTTCAGTTTAATTCTATTTGCTCCCCTTACAGATTACTAGCCCTTCACACTTGCAGCAGTGAATATTTTTATTATTCCCAGGTTTATCTGTTTTAGGCTCCAGGTCATAACTCCTGCCCATTTTTATTATTTCTAAAATAGCTGGTTACTACTTTCTTTTATTGTGAATAGTCGCTACTTTAAAAGCTCAAAATGGAAGAGGAATCACTGAGCCCTAACAGTTTGCCCAGAGATCACATTCTGACTTCAGACTTGACTCTATTTTTCCTTTAAGATCTAGGGCTATTTTATATTCTGAGTAGCATTTTGAAATTTTGGCATCATGAAAATGAAATCAAGTGCACAACTATGTTTACTAGGATTCTAGCATTTCCTGTGATAGTTCAAGTCTCTGAATGTTAAAATGTGTAAGTGTGTGGTTGTAAAGACTCACTGACATCAGAAGTCCTATGAACAAACTCCAGTTGCTTGAAAGGTCACTATATATCAGAATCATCTAGAAAAGTATTTATAACAGAATCTGGGGGCTCCTGGGTGGCTTAGTCGGTTAAGGGCTGCATTCAGGTCAGGTCATGATCTCAGGGTCTGGGATCAAGCCCCACATCCAAGACCCTGAGAATATGACCCTGAGCTGAAGGGCATCTGGTTCTCTGCTCAGCAGGGAGTCTGCTTCTCCCTCTGCCTCTGCACCGCCAACCTCCCATTTGTGGTGTCTGTCTGTCTCTCTCTCTCTCTCTCTCTCTCTCGCTCCTCCAGATAAATAAATAAAATCTTAAAATAAATAAATAAAAACAGATTCTGTAAACCCAACGCAGGCAAATGATAATCTGTGTCAGTGGGATCTGACAGACAGGTTTGTCATCAAGGACACTAAACAATGCCTTAGGTCAATTTTGCTACATTTCACCTACCCCTACTGGTATTTTTTTCTTCTTTGATGGCCCCAATAGTCTCTATCCAAAGCAAGGTGGCATTTAATAGCCTCAGTCAGTTTTACAAAAGCATTTTATAAGTTTACCTTTGCAATTTTCTCTCTTACCTAAAGCAAAACCACTTTATCCTCACCAAGGCAAACACACAAGTGAAAAAGGAACAAAAGAATCCCTAAAGGGTGGAACACATAGGTTTGGGGGAGGGACAAAGGAATAAGTTCTTGAGACATATTCCTTTATTTCTGCCTGGCATTCATCACTTGTCCCAAGACACAGGTTGGCACCATTTCAGTGACAGTGATTTGTGTTTAACCCCCATGAAGGAACAAGCCACCTCCAATTCTCTAATCCTTTCAACAAACACTGCCACAGTAAACTGAGGCTAGAGCAACTGCTACCATCTTGAGTCCAGATTTTATGCCTGGCAAGAGAATGGAATAGCTATAAGGGTTATGTATGTCTCATTAAGTGATGGATATGACTACCATACTAGCCTGCGCTGTCTATGGGCACAGGATGCACGGGGAAGACAGGATATTACAGAGGTTCACACCAAGCAGGGTTCCCAAGCACAGACTACAGAAGATGGTGAAATAAATTACTAGACTGTGATAAAATTTTCATCAGTCTTCGTTAAATTAGAAAAATAAGTGCACTCTATAAAAATGCACAGAAAGCTAACTTTATTCTAGGGACTATATTTTGATATTCAGTTCTGCCATCTTAGTTGGTGCACAAATGTCCACTGTTCTAACATGATGGTGATAGAAGTAGACTTCTTAAATCATTCTTACCATACAAAACAAAATGTTCACATAGAGGTTGGGACTCCTTTTTTTTTTTAATTTATTAGTCAGTGGAAATGTCAGACTGAGAACGACTAGAGCACTGGCTTCATCGACAGGAAGAATCGATGTGATCTGTGGCGCTAATACATACTAGCTGTGTGATTCTGAGTGAGGGAGTCCCCATTTGACAATGGGGACAGTAATTACTTACTACTCATATGGTTATGAGGATAAAATGTGGCAAGACCTGTTAGATGTCTACTTACCCACAGTACAAGGACAAAGTTAGTATCCAACAGATTTTAGTTGTTTTCTCAATGTGTAACTCAATTCACCATTTTTTTTAAAGATTTTATTTATTTATTTGACAGAGAGAGATTACAAGTAGGCATAGAGAGAGGAGGAAGCAGGCTCCCTGCTGAACAGAGAGCCCGATGCGGGCCTCAATCCCAGGACCCTGAGATCATGACCTGAGCCGAAGGCAGAGGCTTTAACCCACTGAGCCACCCAGGCGCCCTCAATTCACCATTTTTAACTCCCTCATAAATAAACAGAAATGGCTGTACCTTCAGATAGATTTGTTTCCAAGTATTCATTCCCATTTTTCTTTCATTAGATTAATGGTAGTATTTCATAGGGGTCTTGATAGTCATATAAATCTCATCCTCTCCTATCTGAAACTAATTATATAATAAAGATCTCAAGAGGAAATTAAGTCAGTTATTATACTTCTGATCTACAAAAACATAATCCTCCCCATATGTCAAAATCCATTTTTTAACAAAAAAAGAGGTGCTGTACTTATAATATCAGGGCAATTAATATTAGGCAAGAGATTAAGTTGACATTTACTACTATCTCTGAGGTGTAATTTAGATGATTTTGAATATGCAGGCTTTGCTTTAAATTCTTCTGTTTACAGTGGCTACTCAGCACTTGTATTATGATCACCAAAATGCCAACTAACAGTTTAATCACACTTCCTATAATGTTCTACAAGAGCTTAAGTAAGATTTAAGTGACATCAATGTAGTTTAATGTATCAAACAGAGTCCTAATTAATTCCAAATCATGCTAAAACCCTGATATACTAGATCTTGGACAGTTCCCATCTATCTTAACAGTAAGCAGTTCTAAAAAAAAAAATACAAAGGAAGCCTGAATATTTAATATGAGCAGCATTTTAACTTTCTCATATAACAGAAAATGTGTTCATGTCTATGATGTTAACAGTCACAATTTTCTCTACATCCCTCTCAAGCTATGTTGGAAGGATTAACCATTAACATGGAACAACTTTCAACAACTGATATTTTGTATCTTGCTTTAGGTCTATTGTGAAGGGTGGACAATTATAGTAGGGTAAATGTTAAGAGAGAACCCAGGAGTTCATAACAATGACAATTACATGTGCATATCTCAGTGAAGTTGGGCCCCATAGAGAAAAGGTACATCTCCTTACCTTCACTTAATTTTAAATGTTAGGCCCCAGAAATCTCTTAATAATCTATAGTTAAAATTTTTCAAAATTAAGAATTTCAGCTTAAATAAATAGGTTCTGACTCATACAAAGAAAATAAAATTAGAAAAGCCAGAGCTAAAAAATGAATTTTAGCTAATTCATTTACAAGGAAATTGGAACATACATTCATCACACGGGTATCTCTAGCCACCTGTAATTATTTCTTGGTAATCAAGCAAAGACCCATTAAAAATATTTTTATAATACACTACATTGAAAGCCTACACAATTGATTTAAATCTGAATCCAGGAGAAACAAGTATCAAATGAATAAAGTCCACTTGATTTATATTTTGCTCTAAAATACAACTGCTTGTAATGCCCCAAGTGGATGACTAACTACTGAATTAATGTGTTCATTTACTTTCACGAATTTCTTTTTGAATTTTCTAAGCATTAAATTTCACAATAGAAACCTGAACTCTTCAAAAACACATATGTCTATAACTGAATAGCAGATGTCCTTTATTAAACAATGTGCTTTAAGATAGAAATTGTAAACAGAAGTCTAATCTGGGGGTACCTGGCTGACTCAGTCAGTAAAGCATGAAACTCTTGATTTTAGGGTTGTGAGTTTGACCCCCCATTTTAGGCATAGAGATTATTTAAAAATAAAATCTTTAAAAAAAAGTCTAATCTGTTAAAACGACAAAAGTTTATCAGAGCAGACAGTACCAGATCTTTATATGTGATTTATGTGTTTGAACATATACTTAGTATGTACGTGGAATGGGTGGGTGGGGGGTGATATTAAGAAAGGCCATCAAGGGGTGCCTGGGTGGCTCAGTGGGTTAAAGCCTCTGCCTTCAGCTCAAGTCATGATCTCAGGGTCCTGGGATCAAGCCCCACATAGGGCTCTCTGCTCAGCCGGGAGCCTGCTTCCTCCTCTCTGCCTGCCTCTCTGCCTACTTGTGATCTCTCTGTCAGATAAATAACTAAAATCTTAAAAAAAAAGAAAGGCCATCAAATAGATTGTCAAAGTCAGTATGAGTCTTGATTGGATGTTTCACATGTATTTATTCTGATAACAAGAGCAGAAGGAAGGAATGAGAACCAAAACCCAGTTAAAATTCTTTGAATAATTAGGCATATGGTCACTCAAACTTCAAAGTAGTGATCCTGTAAGGCCTCATTAAATTTAAGACGTGTACATGTTCCTACTACTGATGGCAATGCGAACCCAAGAAGGTGATATATTAAAAGTCACAGTCAAGAATTTCTTGTTTACTCTAAGAGATGCCACTTGAGATTGTGATATCTAAAAACGCCAATAGAGACTGTTCATTTCCATAAAACACAATGAACACTTATCAAAGACATGTAGTACTGTTATTTCTTTCACCTAGTGGACTTTATTCATACTTCATTCTCAATCATATTCTTTACTTTTACTTAGTGTTATTCAGAAACACCAATATCCTATTCATTTTACCAACCAGAAAGAACAAAATACTCATGTATTGCTTTCTCTCACCCTTTCCCTAAAATCCCAAGCTTAAAAAGCTGCACAACCTCTATTCCATGGAAATGTTCTTGTTAGAACTACCACTTCTAAAAAAGAAAAGAAAGGAAAGGAAAAAAAGAACTACCACTTCTAAAAATCAAGTAACCAAAATGGAAACATTGTATTTCACTGACAAAACTGTTCAACATGAAATTAATGCACATAAATTTAAAAAGTTAAATATGCCTCAATATTATCAGTAAGTAATCAGAACACAGCTCAACTAGTATCAGAATTTCTACCTTCACTGTATCTTTGCTATTTTTAAATATAAAACATTGGGCATAATGTCAGGTGATCTATAAGTAAAATTTAAGCAAAATTGCCTTGAATATACTCCTATACAATACTCATGGCAAATCCCCAACTGTTTTAAGAAATGACTACCCTATCATCAAAAAAGCAATACTTAAAAAAAAAAAAAGACCTCAAAACAAAACACCCCCCACTGAGCCACCCAGGCGCCCTCAAAACAAAACAAAACAAAAAAACCAAACATACTGCAGCCTATGAACTCCTACTAGTACCTTCTGTCAGGAGGACTACATTTCCAGGCACTCTGGCAAATTCTCATATGTATGTAGTACCGTGCCTCTCACATATATTTGAAGCAGTAAGGAAGCCTATAAATTATTTAAGGCAAGTGATTCAGTTTGCAGATCAATTTATAGCCCCCAAATATTTTAAGTTGACAGATCTGTTCTTTATATTAAAAGAGAGAACTTTTTTCACTTTCAAAAGACCACATGAAAGTATTCACTAACAAATGATGTCATGTTCCAGTTTACTTTCAGGTAGGAAGATTAAAAGATGCCAGCTATCAGAGCCTCTAAAATCATTTCTTCTATTTTGCAGTGACTAAAGAGCATCTGCCAAGTTAAAGACTTGTAGAGAAGGGCAAATTCAAGCAGTGAATGAACCAAAAAGGGACAGAAGAGTCATGTTTCAACATCCCTTCTACTAGTCCTCAATTCCCATTCATAAAAGACTAAATGAAACAGGAAAAAAAAATAAGGAGGCAGAATTCAACTTGTTTGTAGGCTCATTAGCATAATTGAGTGACTTCAAAGCCCATAATTAGCTGCATGCTAATCACTCAACTAACAAGTTTTTACTAAGCATTTACTAGTTTTCCCCACACTGCGCTAGGGTCTACATATCTGAAGCAGTATCCGGTTCCACTATGCACTCTGGAATCCAGAATTAATCTACACCAGCAGCACTGTACCTCTTTCGCAAAAGCTGTCTTTCCTTCCTCCCCGAACCTGATCTCAGACACAGTGCCTCTACTTAAGCAAGCAGCTTAAGTCCTGGAATGGGATGAGCATCACACAAACAGAGAATTAAACGCATTTATTTAAACAAGCAGGAGCAGCCAGAGAAAATTCTAAGTGGAGTTGAAGGTGGGCAGGGGCATAAGGAAGAGATGTGAAATCCTGGCTTGTGGCAAACAGTGCAGAGAAATGCACATTTCTCATGTTCAAAGCCTGCCTAAGCCTATGAAGATCTTCCAAATCTATCCATCTGTGAAGTCACTCAAAGGGCGTTTCAATACTAAGGTTCTAATTCTGCAGGAGAGGAGGAGTTCGTAGAGATCAGGGAAAAGGAAAAATTAGTAATGCAATGCCAAAGTCAAGATGAGGAAAAGGAAAGGACGGGTGAAGGCGAGGAGAATGAATGATCTGGGAAAGTGAAAGGTCCAAAATATGTCACCAAATAGACTGACCTTACTTTTCACTATTCTCAAACAAGCTGGTTTCTTTAACACTAGAGGGCATGAACACAAGGAATAGCGCGCGCACACACACACACGCGCGCACCACACATACACACACACACGGGGACGGTAGGGAAGCAACCCTGAGCAAAAGCAGCCTTCATATAAAACTAAAGATTTGAGGGCCCAAAGAAAACCCGAAATTTCAGGCTTCTAAGGCAGCCAAGTGTCTTTACCCTACAAATAAAATCCCTATGCTCTGTTCCTGGGAACAGTGACCACGACCTCTCCCAAGGAAACCATTCAAGGATTGAACGTTATGGCAGTTTAAAGCAGAGAGTCCCCAGTGCTCCTCTCCTCTAGCAACACCTTTGCCTCACGAAAGCTGCCACCCTTTCGAGGTCAGTTTTCCCCGGATCCAAAAGCTTCAACCATCTCTTCTCCTGGGGCTACCTGTAAAAGCTGGAGATGTAGACTCTCTACCAGGAAATTCAACTGATCGTAGTCAAATAACGGAGTGAGGGGAGGGGCGCCCGCAGCTTTCGCTGCCAGCATCCTCGGTGCGCTCGGGTTCGCGGCCGCGCAGAGCCGGGAGACTGGCCCTTGCGCCGCTCATTCAGCCCCTCGACTCCAAGAGAGCACACACAAGGGCATCCCCCGCACACCCTCTGGCTCTGACCAGGGCGATCTCTGTACCTGGAGATGCCCAGAAGATGGGCCGGGGCGGGCTCCACTGGCCAAAGCGCCTGGGGACCTGGGGATCTGGAGGACGGGAGAGGCGAGTAAGGGAGACAGCGAGAGGCAGAGACAGGCAGAGAGACAATAAGGCAAGGAGAGACAAGCCTAAGAGACAGAGTAACAGGAAGAGACATCCCAAGAAAGACAAGGAGGAAAAGAAGGGAAAAGAAACAGACCCGGAGGGCGCAGGGGGAGCCAGAGTCAGAGAGAAAGTCAAGAAAGAAACTGAGTCAGAGACAGAGACACAGAATGAGAGGCCGAGGGGCACGGAGAGAGGCGGAAAGAAAGGAAGGCAATCGTCGAAGAGGACACCCAAGCTCCACAGCGTCCGCGGTGTCAAGCCGAGGAGCGTCCGCGCACGCAAGCCCCAGGCGCCCGCAGCTGGTGGGAGAAAGTTGCCCCCGCCTCCAGGCGCCACCAAGGCGCAGAGGGTGGCCAGCGCCCCGGAGCTCAGCCGAGTAGCGGAAAAAGCCGGGTAGAGGGCGGGCGGCGGCAGAAAGTTCCGCGCCTCGCGATCCTCCCTCCGCACCTGCAGCAGCGGGCCAGCGCGCTTAGAGCGCCCAAGGGGCTGTCTCGCCGCGTCCGCGGGCGCCCCTGCCCCCGTCCGGCCCCGGGCGCTCGACTCCGCGCCCTACACTCGCTGCAGGACTTTGCGGCACCTACCCGGGCACCCTGGCCACCCCGAGAGGACTCGCCCCAGACAATTACGAGCAAGAGAAAGGGAGCGAGAGACGGAGACCTGCTATCGTGGCCAAGGATCCCGCGAAGAGGGAACGGCAGTCCACACACGGGATTCAGCTTCCGACCAGCCCAGCAGGCGCCGGTCGGCCGCGCCGGGAGTGCCGGGTGCACCGAGCCCGCGCTCACCTGGAACCCGCGCCGGTCCGCGAACGCCGCGCGCAGCCCCGGCTCCCGCCCGCGCCTCTCTCTTCACACTTCCCCGGGAGCGGAGCAAGCTGGCTCCGGCCTGGGCCAGCCCCAAAGAGGCGCCCTCATAGCGCAGCGGCGGGCTAGAGGGCTCCGCGAGCGCCGCGAGAGCGGGCGCCG